>JAKEKT010000076.1:0-174134 GCA_021495925.1 Diplodia intermedia | reverse complement strand
ACCCTAACCCTAACCCTAACCCTAACCCTAACCCTAACCCTAACCCTAACCCTAACCCTAACCCTAACCCTAACCCTAACCCTAACCCTAACCCTAACCCTAACCCTAACCCTAAGCCTCTAATACTACTAGCTAGCTACTAGCGCGCGTATTAATTTCTTAAATATAGCTAAGAGTATAATAAATATAAGAATATCTAACTCTAATTAAAGTAATTATAAAAATAAATTTATTCTTATTTACGTAGTAGTAGTAGTATAGTTATAAATACTAGAACTAGTATTAAAATAATACTACTACTATTATTATTTAAAGAATATAATCGCGTAGATATTATTATTAAATAGATAGATAGATTAGTACTACGTTAAGCTACTATATTATATATAAATATATAACTCGTTATCTTCTATTAAAGTTATTATATTATACTTATAAATAGTTAAATTTAAAATTTAAATAAGAGTATAAGACTTAGATACGTATAGATTTATTTAAATTTTAGATTTAACTATCTATATAGAAAGAATACTTATATACTTTAAACTAACTAAAAGATAAGATAAGTTAAAGATAATATTAATTAAAGTTTATAATAGCGTTAGATTTTTCGCGCTATACTATAAGTCGTTATAGCTATTATCTCGCTATTTATAAGTCTATACGCTATTTAATATTTTTAATACTTTCTTTAGATATAGCTTTACGTAATCTTTTTATCTATTAAGAATTAGACTTTTAACGTCTTATATAATATTAAGATTAAAATTCTCTTAGCTAAGTAATTTAAAATAGTCTTATTAGATTTAGTTATCTTACTATAGATTCTTCTCTTCTTAGACTAAAGAGATTCGAAGAATTCGAATAGTAATATTAATAACTATTATTATAGAAGAAGTAAGCTTATAAGTCTTCGCGTAAGCCCTAGTAGTATAGAACTTAGATAAAGAGTATCGGGCTATTCTAAGTATTATATATTCGTAGAAACTATTTATTCTTATCTTCGTCGTCGAAAATGCCCGGCCGTTCACGTTTATTACTATAGTCCTCGCATATTTTATAAGCACCGTAATCTACCGGATCTGCTTCCACCCGCTTCATAAGATCCCCGGTCCGTTTGTCGCCAAGTTCACCGAGCTATGGCGGACACGCAAGTATTTCAGCGGGAGCTGGCACCAAGACATCCTCGACCTGCATCGCCAGTACGGGCCCGTCGTGCGTCTGGCTCCCAATGAAGTGAGCTTCGTGGACAAGGACGCTCTGATGGCCATCTACGGTCACACCAAGGGGACGAAAAAGGTGCCACGCCTCACCAGCCACTGCCCGACCAGCTAACCAATCTCCTACATGACAGACAAACTGGTACGATGTGTGGAAGCCGCCCGGCGCGGGAAACTCCTTCTTCAACTCGACCGACCCGAAGGAACACGCCTTCCTCCGCAAGCGCGTTACAGCAGCCTACTCGATGACGGCCGTCCTGAACATGGAGGCCCGCATCCAGTCCGTCGCCGACACGCTGTGGCCACGCTTCCGCGACTTCGCCCGCAGCAGCAGCAACACTATCGCCCTGCACGACTGGGCCCCCTTCTTCGCCTTCGACGTCGTCGGCAAGGTGGCCCTGGGCGACACGCTCGGCTTCGTCGAGGCCGGAAAGGACCACACCGGCATCATCGCCGCCATCCACAACTACTTCCTCCTCGCGTCGAACCTGGGCTTCCTGCCCTTCCAGCAGCGCATCCTGTTCCACCCCCTCACGCAGCGCCTCGTCGCCCTCCTCGGCGTCAGGGCCGACGGCGCCACCAACCTGGGCAACTGGATGCAGAAGCAGGTCACGGCGCGCCGCGAGCGCGGGCCGCCCGAGAACGACAAGGACGGCGACATGCTCGACCACTTCCTCGCCATGAAGGAACCGGACGGCACCACGCCCGCCCCCGACGCCGGCGTGCTCACCGAGACGGGCAACATCATCGGCGCCGGCGCCGACACGACGGCGATCGGCATCCGCTCCGTCCTCGGCCAGCTGATGCTGCACGCCGACTCGTACGCGCGCGTCCAGCGAGAGGTCGACGACGCGTACGCAACCCACGGCCTCTCCGACGCCCCCGGCAAGGGCGGCATGCCGTTCGCGGTTGCGGAGAAGCTGCCGTTCCTGGATGCGTGTGTCAAAGAGGCGTTGCGGCTGCACCCCAGCATCCTGTATCAGTTGCCGAGGGAGGTGCCGCCGCAGGGGATCAGCATCAGGGGGTACTACGTCCCGGCCAGCGCGACGGTGAGCATCAGCCCGCTGGCGCAGAATCGGTGCGCCGAGGTTTTCGGCTCCGATGCCGATGCGTGGCGGCCCGAGCGGTGGATTGCGGGAGAGGGGTCGGATGAGCTGAGCGTGAGGGAGATGAACAAGTTCAGTACTACTGTATGTGGCTCTCGGGAATTTGGGGGATGCCGCGGGCGATTTGCTGACATGTTTGTAGTTTGGGTACGGCTCGCGCACGTGCGTGGGGAAGAACTTGGCGCTTGTGGAGATCTATAAATTCACGGCTGAGTTGCTGCATCAGTTCGACGTGGAGCTGGCGAGTAAGGAGAGGCCTTGGGTCTTGAAGTCGATGTGGTTCTCCGATCAGGGCGAGATGTTCGTCAAGATCAAGGAGAGATCGCCGGCCGACCGGTGAGAGAAGGCCCGGAGGCCACGAGGCGGGCTGAGCAGGCTGGATAAACTGCGGGGCGACCGCTGTATGGTGTGGATGAGGGCTGAAAAGGAGCTGGCTATGGGCGGGCGCGGGATTTCTGCCGCCACGCTTCCACGCAGGCGGTTCGAAGTCCCACTCGCCATCCGCTCAGCTGTCTGATCCAGCCCAAGGGCACGGTTGATCCCATGAGCCCTTAAGTAGCGAGCAGATCGCCTGCGGCGGGGCGGGCCTTGCCGCTAATGCACGAGGGCAGCTGGTGATCGGCGCGCTAGCCAATGACATATTGCCAATCGCCTGCACGCGATGATTTACCTACCGATGACAATTAATATCCCCGAGATCTCAGCTTGACCCGCTTTTGCGCCGCGACTTCCACTCTCTACCTACGCACTATGGGAGTCGATCAAGGAGACCAGCCGGCACTGATGGTTCGCGCGAAGGATGGGAGGTAGTGCACTTTCTCTGGCTACGAAGCAGCATTATTCTCTTTCGTATGGTGGAGATGGTCGCAGCTGGAGGCTGGGGCGCTTGGCGGAGCTTGGTCCGGCTGTCCGAGTTGACAGCTGAACCACCGCGCTAGAGCGATGATCAGTCTCAGTCTGGAGTCAGCCCGGGCCTCTCAGCCAGCTCCACCAGTGGAGTCGCTCAGTTGAGTAGTTGATCAGTCCAAGGCAGTGACGTTGTGTGCGATAAGCTGGTCCAGATGCCAATAATACTGCACATCGGATCGACAGAGGGAAGTGGCAGCGCAGACGACCCACAATAGATGCGACTAGCTCTTCCAATATTCGGGATACCATGACGCTGACATCGAATAATTGCCGGCCAGCCAGCCGCCATGCCCGGTTCAACACTTTCATGTCATTCGCTCAAGCTCCCGTATACGATGATGGTAATAGTCGCGGACCAATCTCTTATTGCTTTCGTAAATGCGGCCTTTGTCTGCAAGTAGAGATCACCGCACTCCAAACAAGCTTCCTCAGCGTCAAAAACACCAAGGTTGACCCTGGACCTCTTCTATTTTCTTGCATTCTCATTCGCTCCTCGCGTTACGTATCCCTGGTTAAGTCCGCCGATTATGTTCACGGGCCTTCCGCATCCGGCGTCGGGATCTGCCTTGGGGCCCCAGAGACCTGGATACTAGGGCGATTTCGCAAGCAGTACTGTGAGAGAGCTATGGAACAGAGGGCAGAGATCTGAACTCTGGAGCCACGTAGTCGCTGATCCGCATTAGCGCAAAATGTTCAGCCGGCCTTGAACACCGGGCGTGCCGATCCGTGGCCGCTCTGCCCTTGTTCTTCTCGAATGATTAGTTCGATCTGGCTGAATGCTGCAGGCTCAACCCGATCGGGAGGATTTCCGTTCGACCCTTATAGCCCGACTGACGTAGCTAAACGAAGAGTCGTTGACGTAGCTGGGTGAACGCCACCATCTACTGGAAACATATATAATTCCCAGCTATTGCTGTTTGATTCCTCCATCTCATCACCAACCCATCTCACTCTTACCACACAATTATCATCTCTTTATCTCCATCACAATGACTTTCGACCGCACCGGCTCAGAGGCTTTCGAGTTCGAGCCGAAGAAGCTGGGTTCCGTCAAGCCGACTTTGACGGAGCCTGAAGGTATCGAACTCACCAGCGATGAATTGGAACAAATCTTCGGTATCCAAGAGCACCGGTTCGGCAAACTCCCCAAGCGCATGATCATCCCCAATCTCAAGGGGAACTGGTACATGGAGCAATGGTACTCAACCACCGGCTGGCTGTACGTCGTCGAGCCCGAGGCGTGGGTACCCCAGGTCTCTTTCGGCGACACCATGCCCGTTTCCGAGTTCAAGACGGATTACGAGAAGACGGAAGAATCCGAGAGCTCGACCAAATTCAACGCTGGCACCAAGGCTGAGGTCAGTCTCGAGGCCGGCGGGACATTCTACGGAGTCACGGCTAGCGTCAAGTCAACCAGCAAGGTTGGCTTCAAGTACTCGTCCAAATCGGTCACCAAGGAGAGTTTGACCACCAAAGGAACCAGCGGCAATGTGCCCATCCACCAGTTGTTCGTCTACCCCAAGCTGCGGTGCAAGGTCATCAAGAAGCAGTGGATCGACTACACCATCAACGACAGCAGCTCCGAGCTCAAGTGGACTGGCGAGAGCTACAACGACGGATACTGGGACGCACGCTGGGTCGCCGACAAGCGCTTGAATCAGATGAGGCAGCTGACCCTCCACCCCGTTCCCATGGAAGGCAACGGGCTCGGTCACAAGGCCTACATGTTCCCCATCCCGCAGGTGACCGACGACGGCAGTGACATCGACGTCACGACCATCCTGAGCCGTACCGGATGGGTCGATTGGTACCACTACGATCTTCCGTGGAAGGATGGAAACGGTGAAGTCATCGACCTTGCCGCGCCTGACAACGGTGTGGCCTTCAAGCCCATGGCTACATGGACTACTTTGGTGAGTCGACCCCTTTTTCAATTGCAGATAACGTGTGCTAACGCTCGAGTAGCCTTCGATCAAGAAGCCGTAAGCTGTCACGGTCCCATCCTCACCTCACCTTTAGGCTCTTCCACATCGGATGAGGTCTATCGCAGTGCTTGTTCCGCTATACCTATCTCATACCTGCATGAAGCAGTCAAGCTACTTGGCTGGCTGTCTCTGTGCCAACATGTTGTTGAACTGTTACCAGAGTACGTTCGTTCGTGTATGCTTTCGGCCCAACCTTCAGTTCTTCGTGCCACGTCTTGTACAATAGGAAATGAATTCACTTCATGATATTCTACCCACCGTGACATATTACCCAGCTTATTTGCAACCGATGTCTCGTGAATGCAGGCAGCAGTGCCGATGATTGAACATATGACATGCACACAAGCAACTCAAACACATCTCGACCACTTACTTCCCCAGCAGCCAGCCAAAAGGCCACCTACCCACCTACCTATCCCACAACAATGCTCCCCTGCACCCTCAAATCCCGACTGCTCGCCCCCACCGCCACCCCGTACATCCCCCTCTCCACCCTCCACTCCTGCGCCGCCACATCCCACACGCTTAGATCCCGCCGGCGCAGCTCAAACACCACATCCCTCGTCTCGCCCGCAGGCACCCACACGCGCTCGAAGCCCCGCAGCTGCCGCACCGGCTCGTCGGCGGCGGCGGGGTACGTGACGTACAGCTGCGCCACCTCGTGGCCGTCGACGTCGCCCGTGTTGGCGACGGTGACGGTGACGGCGGCGGCCGGGTCCCACAGGTCGGCGCGGCCGCCGGGGATGCGCGGGCCGGAGGCGTAGGGGGACGAGAGCGTGGTCGTGTTAGTGGTGGTGGCGAGGGCGGAGTAGGCGAAGGTGGTGTAGGAGAGGCCGAAGCCGAATTCGTAGCTTGTTGCGGTGTCAGTGACGGGTTGTTGCTCGGTATGGGGTGGGAGAGGGAGACGTACCGCGGGGTGATGTTGTACCTGTCGAAGTACTTGTAGTCGATGTAGTTGCCCTCGGTGTAGTCGATGACCTCGTCCGACGAGATCTGCGTGTTGGCGTCGTAGTCGCTCTCGTTCTTGGCGATGGTGTGGACGAGGCGGCCCGACGGGTTGACGGCGCCGTACAGCACGTCCAGTATGGCGTTGCCGGACTCCTGCCCCAGCGCGCCGCCGTATAGCACGCCCGTGACGTTGGCGTGCGTGATGAATTGGTCGACGAGGCGCGGGCCCGCTGTGTTGATTACGACGACCGTGTTGTTGCAGTTGTCGGCCACGGCGTTGACGAGGCTGGGCACTTGGTCAGTCTGGAGAAAGGGTGGTGAGTGGGGTTTGGTGACGTACTTGTCCTGGTCAGTGTTGCGGAGCTCGTCCCTGTCGCTGCCTTCACCAGCGTAGGCGTTGAGGAAGACCAGACACACGTCTTGGTTGTAAGAGTAGCCTCTGGTTGTCTGAGAAGCGGCGGTCGAATCCGTGCTGTCGGAGCCGGCGTTCGGTCCTGCGGCTATTCCGCCAGCGGAGCCGCTGGAGATGACGGTGTCGTTGAGCATGACGCGGAGCATAGCGCCGTCTTCTCTCGCCTTCTCAACAAAAGCATGCTCGGGAGTAATCACGTATGCGAAGGAGCCCTGCCCGCTCCCACCAATCTGCGCCATGTGCCCCTGGAAAACGGAGTCCGATCCCTGCACGGACATTTCAGTGTTGGGCCCGATCTGGGCGGATCCCGCATTGACGCCGAACAGGGCGATCTTCTTGGGGCTCTTTAGAGGCAAGGCATTGTCCTTGTTCTTCAACAAGACAAGGGAAGCAGCTGCAAACTCCCGGGCAAGCTCGCCATGGTTCTTGCGCGTATCGACGTAGTCACCGGCGTCGGCAAGATCCGGGAAGCTCTTGACATCCTGACTGTGCTTGTACCAGCCGATGACGGTGCGAATGACCATGTCATCTAGACGGGCCTCGGTGAAGGATCCGTTCCGCATGCCAGCCATGATGCTCGAGTTGCTCCAGTAGGAAGAAGAGCCGAGATCCATGCCGGCATTGGCCGAATGGATGCCCGTCTTCTGGCCGCCGACGTCGGCGTAGACCAGGCCGGGGAAGCCGAGCTCGGTCTTGAGGTAGTAGGCCAGCAGCTCCTGGCTCTCGCAAGAATACGTGCCGTTGACGCGGTTCATGGCGCACATGACGCCGCCCAGCCCGTTCTTGACGGCGTCCATGAAGCCCCAGAGATACGTCTCGTGCAGCGCCTTGTTGTCGACGACGGCCGAGTAGGCGTAGTCGGCGGCTCCGTCGGCCGAGTTGAGCCCGGTTGCGCTTTCGCGATTGGTCTCCTGCTCGTTCAACAGCACATGCTTGCCGGCGGGGATGACACCCGCAGCGCTGATTCCCTTGGTGGCTTCGCCGAAGAGGATGCCGTTGAGATATGCGTCCGGGCCGTACGTCTCTCCGTTTCGGCCTCCCCAAGCCGAGCGGCCGAGGGGTTGAGCGGTGGGTGCGTTGGCCATGTTGATGCCTTTGTTCCACATCTCGGATCCAAGGCCGTAGCTTTGGTTGTAGACCAGGTCCTTGTCCCAGGTCATGGCCATGGAAAGCGCAGCTGGCCATGTGGTGACCTGCATTGGAGTATCGTCAGCACAGGCTCAAGCGTCGGGAGCTCAGCGATATGGCTACCCAGTAATAGTCCAGAACAGAGGCAGAGCCATCCTTCTTGTTCAGGCCGGTGAAGTTGCCGGCACTACCTGCGGTAATGATGTCGATTTTTTCCGAGTCGGAGAGGGTGCTGACGAAGCGCTGAGACTTTTCAAAAGCCTCCTGCCATTCGCCAAGGTGGACTGCATGTGTGAGCGCAAGGGCTTGGGGCTGATACGAATCCGACTTACCGGTTCCGGACGAGAGCAGCTGCGCTGAGTAATTGGTGGAATAGGTCCATGCTGCCACACTACTCGAAAGCAGTGACAAGGAAGAAGCCAAAAGGAGACGGCGGGCTACCATGGTGGGCATGTGAGAAGATGGACGAGGATTGCTGGCTGATCGCACTCTTACCGGCCCTGCGTTGATCTTTACTTATACACGGCCAAGAACATGGTGTTACGCGTCCACGTATTTTCTCACGGGCTCGGGATAGATTGTCCATGGCTCCATATGAGCTGTTCGGTTGCGCAGCCCCAAGCCACGCGGTAGCTTATTGCAAAGCTTATGGTTTCTTATCGCCCGAAACAGCAGGCGGGTGGCTGTAACAGACTGCTTTCGGGATGGCATAGTGGGGCAGCTTGTCCTGGTATCAAAGCCATACCCAAAAGGCAGCTCCTTATGCGAAGCTGATGGTCCACCGCGACGCGTATACACGCAGCCCCCGAGAATAAGCCGCGTCCTATGGTGCTGTCCAACCATGTCTGGCAGGTCCGAAACGCAGCTCGCTCGGGCCGGCACGATGTTTCAAACGGTCCGATGCGATCGGCATGACTGACCATCACTTCAGGCAAGCATGAAGCAAATCGCAAACAGTCCTGTCGTCAGCCATGACGAGTCGCTCCCCCCATGGCATGACGTCGACAAATCACGTCTTCCAGCAAACGAGCCGCTGATTTAAGTAAGGCTTCAGGGAGGTTTCCACCTTTGGCTCTCGAACAACAGCGATGAATATTTCTTGTTGAGAAGCTGCGTGCCAGCAAAAATAAACTGATTTTCCCACAAGTAATTTGCGTTGTTCCCCAAGTACGTCTATGTTTGATCTTTTTCTTCGATACCACTTCTCTATTATCTGGAGTAATTCAGCTAGTGCGGCTTGAACAAAACCTACATCGAGCTGACTACAATGAAATACGCCAGATGGAAGACGCATGCTCGGTCCGGGAAAGGGTATCGCCATTCCGATGAGGACACCATGGAGCCTTCGATCACTGGCTGGATTCTTCGAGGGAAGTTTGCGTCAATCGACAAAGAAGCCAGATTGCATTGCCTGCAACGCCTCTCGATAAGACCGGGAAGAATATCCCTGACGGCGATCACAGAACGTTGAAGCCCCCGATCAAAGACAAATACCCGGCGAAGCCGTTGGCCGACCATGTTCCCGACCTTCCCCTCTCGCTCCGGCGTCGCGGTCGTCGATCACGGTCGAACCCGACGCATCGGGACCAACAGTGGAGAACACTTTGCGGCACAGCACGGAAAACCGTCCACCATTCGTCGGCGACAGCGTATAAATCAGGACGTGCCGACCACGTGGAAGCCTGAAAGAGGCAACCATCTCCACGCCGCGGTCCACTACATGGCGAGAGAATTATTGCCGGTTCTGCTGTGCCTATAAAGCGGCGCACCCCCCGATCAACCGCGCTCCGCCGTCATTTCACCGCTTTCCCCCGGCCCCCCTACCACGCGATATCTCCTCTCGACCCCCCTCCTGCACAATGGCCGACGACCAGCTCGCAGTAGACGACCGCGCCAACGACAGCGGCATCGAGGACAGCGACGTCGACAGCGAGACGACCAGCGTGCACTCGAGCATCTACCGCTACCGCTTCGAGAACGGGCGGCGGTACCACGCCTATCGCGACGGAGAGTACTGGGGGCCAAACGATGAGAAGGCGCAAGACCACCTGGACATTGCGCACAACCTATGGCTGAAGACGCAAGGCGGCAAGTTGGCTCTGGCGCCGCTACCCGAGAAGATCGGCAAAGTGCTGGACGTCGGCTGCGGGACAGGGATATGGGCCATGTACGCTTTACCCTCTCCTGGATGAACGAGAGAAGGCAGGGCTGACACCCAAGAAAAAATGACAGCGACTTCGCCGACGCCCACCCCGAAGCCGACGTCGTCGGCACCGACCTCTCGCCCACGCAGCCCGGCTGGGTGCCGCAAAACTGCCGCTTCGAGATCGACGACGCCAACGACGTGCCGTGGACGTGGCGCGACGGGAGCTTCGACTTCGTCCACGTGCGCTCGCTGTTCGGCTGCATCTCCGACTGGCCCCGCTTCTACCGCGAGGCCTTCCGCTGCCTCAGGCCGGGCGGCTACATCGAGCACGTCGAGATGGGCCGCAAGTTCCACAGCCCGGACGGGTCGCTGCCGGAGGACTCGGCGCTGGCGCAGCTGGACGGCTTGGGCGCCGATGTGTGCGAGAAGATTGGGAAGCCGGGCGATGTGATATATCGGATGAAGGACTGGTTGAAGGAGGGAGAGTGGGAGGGCGTGACGCAGGTCGAGTACAAGTGGCCGACGGGCCCGTGGCCGAGCGATCCGGTGCTGAAGGAGCTGGGGCAGTGGAGCCGGCTGCATCTGCTGGAAGGCGTCGAGAACTGGACGCTGGCGATGCTGACGAGAGTGCTGGGCTATACGTTTGACGAGGCGCAGGTGTGGATCGCGCAGATCAAGAAGGATGTGAGGGATCCGAAGATCCATGCGTATCATGATATGTACGTGTGCTATGCGAGGAAGCCGGAAAGCGTTTAGCATTTGAATGTTTGATTGTTGTACTCTATTTTCCGCTCGGGCTCAAGTTCAGTTCCCAGATAATGGTAATTCCGAAGACTCAAGACTGCGTGTCCACAGTGGCAACAAATTCGAACGCCGGTGGACGCTTCCCAGGAACTAGCTTCCACTCGACTATTCGTGGCCCGTCTTCAAGAGCGTAGACATGCCCCGACTGTGTGGCAGCTATCGGTGAGAGCGGCAGAACTTTTTCCATACCGTCAACCATGTCCGTCACAAACCAGTCCGCTTGGACCTCGTCATAGTAGGCCAGGCTCACACCGCCGCCCAATCGAGTCGACAGGACCTGAATACTGAGAACTCCGTCTGCGAACCGAGACATTGCTGCAATTTGAGCTCCCTTGTCCACGTATTCCTTGTCATTCACTAAGCCGGTAAACAGCAAAGCAGTCAGCAACGAGTTCGCGAAACACTCACTCAATGCAGCCTGTTGAAAACTCACATCCTGGGCCTGTGCTCAACCAAGCATGGTCTGGGCCTGTGCTCGACCAAGCACTGCGTCTGGCTCCGGTCAACTCCACCAGAGTTTTTTCATGGACGAGATACATGAGCACACGAGGCACACGCGCTTCAGTGATGTTGGATCTGCCCAAAATGGGTACGACGGCCATGGCGGTGCCTGCATCAGCCTTGACGCCACCCGGAAGGAACTTGCCTGCATTACCTCCGCCGAGCGGGTATTGCATCCACAGATTGCCTTTTGACGATTCAAAAGCCAGGAAGTTGGACGCGTCGCAGGTGCTGTTGTCACACTGGGGAGTGTATCCGACAAGGCTGGAATGCTCACTGGTTGCTAGTACTTCGTCCAGAAGTCCAAGCGTGCGCCACTGGGAGGTGGCTCGGTCGAGGGTCCCCAAGGCCCGGATGATGTTGCCATTGTCGATGAAAATGCAGCGAGACTCGGGCTTCTGGTCCGCCTGGTTGCACCGTGTTAACTCGTTTTTGTGCAAGCGTGAAGCAATGCCCTACCTCGGTTTTGTTTATCAGCCACCAATTGTAGGCGGCTATGGGGGTGCCGTTCTTGGGTTGGATAACGCTGGTGTTGTCCTTGGCCAGGACAGGGGTGTTCGTCCAGCTGCGGGAAGAACTGTTCCAGTCCGCCATCCATATGTCCAGGGAGTTATCCTGGTAGTACACCTGCGAGTGATGCACACCCTGTGGATCGGTATAATTAGCGGCTGAAAGCCGTGAGGCTGAAGACACGCCACGCTGATATGCGGCTGGCTCAGGTGCTTCGGTGCGACCTTGGCTCGGGTGTCTGGTCACGCCGACGCCAACTCCGACCGCAATTCCGATCAGGACAAGGGATGCCAGTATGGCACAGATCCAAGTATATCTTCTGCGTCCTCGAGAAGTGAGTTTGCTTTGAGAGTGTCCAATCCGAGGTTCCGACGCAACCTCTTTTCCACCTACATTGACTACTTCTGGTGCGGTGTTATTTGCGACTGGTACAGGAAAGTCGTGAGCTCGATTGACTTCGAGAGTGCTGTAATTCTCAAGCTGGACTTCGTTCATCGTATTTGTTAAAGCTTTTTGAAGGAAGAGGGAGTTGGAGCCTGAATGCTATGGAGGCAGGTAATCTTCTTATTCTCGTGCGTCATGTTCAAGGCTGGACAGTGGACACGTCATTCAAAAATAGTCTTCTTGGCAGGTTGCAAAAGACGAGCCTCGCGTAGCCGCATGGCGGTTGAGTAGTACAGGGCGTAGGTGGCATATTCCGTTAATTATCTTGAGAGTGTAAGACATCGGGGTATGGAGCGAGGCGTTCGGCTGGCACTCTCATTGGAGGCGCCGCTGCATTGCTAAATTCGTCCATCATGCCAGACGAGCTGAGCTGCCCCTCATCAGCCACGGAATTAACCACACTACATCTATCGACGCCAGCCACCACGGCTCTGACTGTTAAATTTCTCGGTGGCTCTTTTCCTTCACATACAAATCGGCCAGAGTGCATCTTTCCATCGTCGGATTCACCACTACCTCCCCGGACCAACGGGAATACTATACCACTGCTCCAGATCTTCCCTATCCACCGCTCAAAACGATTTAATTCCTCCAGCCACACCACCTCGGTCCATCCGCCAGCGCCCCTGCGTGGCATTGATGTACATATTTTCGAGTGTCACCACCAGCTCCGTGCCATGCGTGCCTCAGAGAGAAATTGGACATAGGATGAGTAGTTGAATACAAGATCTGGACGTAAGTGCGAGCATCTAAAACGTACATTTACGTCCGGATCTTGTATTCAACTCCCTACAAATATGATGCAGCATCTGTGTAAGGCAGATGCGGGTGGGTGGGCAGTTTCTTTTGTCACCCGCGCGGATCGCAGCATCGGAAGAATCGGCGGGCGCTTTGCAGCTCACCCCGAACTGGCACAGCCTCGCATCCGGCCTCCACCAATGACCATTAGAGCGGACCGAGCAAAACCCATGCTGTATTCGAGGCAGGACGATGTGAGAGCAGTAGAGAAGCCGAGTTACAGCGGGGCCAACATGACGCTCGAGCCGTTGCGGTGGCGTGGGGTGGCAGTTGGCCATGTGCATGAAGACCAGGTCGTAGGTGAGCGTGGAGCGGTCAACCGAGGGCCGGGGCGGGCAGGCCGTTCAGGTCAGGCGGCACGGCGAGGAGGGATTGCGTGAAGGTGGCGACGCAGCATGCGATGGCGGGCGCTTGAGCGGTCGATAGGTGGACAGGCCACATATTAAGGCGGCGCATGGCGGGCGCGCGAGCGATGATGCGGCGGGGGGTGCTGCCGGCGGAAGGTACGCGCGCGCGGCCCACCCAGCGATCTCCTCCGCCCGACGCGCTGGCACCAGCGTCCACGGGCGATCCATAGGCGATCGCTGCCGCGCAGGTAGCCTCGCCTGCATGTACTGTGGTCGTGGTTAGCTGAGGGCCCCATGGCTGTCACTTTTGGAAATGTTCGCTGTCGCAATTTCTCTGCGCTGGCCGCAAGAGGCGGGCGGGCGGGCGATTCGACGAGTGCAGCGGAGCGATGGTTGCAAGTCGTCGTCTGGGCGAGGGCCCTCCATCAGCATGCCCCGGCCGTCCATGGTTTCGTCATCCATGACAGCATCCCGGTGGTTGCTGAAGTATTGGCACCATGTCGTATACTGAGCAGCGCTTGAACGGCCGATCGACTTGCCGGTTGGCGTTACGCCAGATGGCTCTGCTAGCCGAATCTGTCAATTAGCGACGGCACCATCTCTACTAGCATGCTCATTGCAGCCTGTTCGCCGGCAGACGCTGGATTTGGACTTGTCGGTCCCGAGTGGAACGGTCATTCCTATACATGTGCTGTTGGCTTGTTCCATGTTGTTGCTCGCCTCGTCAACGTCAAACTTCCTCTCCCCTAGATCAACTTCCTTTCCAACACCTCAACAATCAGCCGACACTTGCAAACAAATGGACGTCTACTATTAAGCAGTGAAAACATCCCCATTCGCCTAAGGTCAGGCATTACACGTTCCGTAAACAACTATCTACCTACTATCTTACTAAGCAAAAAAATTCAAACCCTAAGCCAAACAATAAAAAAGACAGAAACGAAAACGAAAATGACGCTACTAAAACTTAAGTCCTATAAATAAGTTAGTAAAAAGTCCCTTACTTCCCGATCATGATTTTGATAACTTACGTTCCAGCTTCGCGGCGTCGCCGCGACCCTTTCCACCCTTCCCACCCCCCAACATCAGACTTCTTCTCGCTGCTGCTGCTGCCGCCGCCGCTGCCACGACCACGGCCGGCGCCTGGCAAGCTGCTGCCGCTTGCGGTGCTCTCGTCGCTGCCCTGGCGGCCCGTGACGCGGGCGGGCTCGGTGGGCGGGGCTGTGGCGGGAGGGGCTGTGGCGGGAAGGGCTGCGGCGGGCGGGCCTGCGGCGGGAGCGGGCGGGTCAGTGGCGGGCGGCGACGACACGGCGGACGAGGCGGCGGACGAGGCGGCGGGCGAGGTGGCGGGCGAGGCGGATGAGAGGGCGGGCGGCGCGGACTCGGCCAGCGACGGCGCAAGCGGGGCGCTGGCAGCGGGCCACGCAGGCGCAGGTGCGCTCTGGCGGCGGCGACGACGAGGACGGGGCGTGGCGGCGGGACCGCAGGCGGTCGGAGGAGGCGGGCCAGGCGGAGCGGGCGAGCGGGGCGGAGCGGGCGGAGCGGCGTCGGTGGAGGGAGGAGGAGGAGGAGAAAGTGTTGGTGGTGGTGGACGACGCTGGTGTAGCTACCGCATCACATTCATGGGCAGTTGAATACAAGATCTGGATGTAAATGTTAGATTCAAATGCTCACACTTACATCCGGATCTTGTATTCAACTGCTTATCAATATCTTGGGAAGGCAGATGCGGGCGGACAATTTCTTTCGTCACCCGCCGTGCTTCACTGCACGACTTGGTGAAGTTCATGATCCAGGCTTTGGGAACATGAGATCATCAGAGCATGTATGAGGCATGTGCACGGAGTGATACGGTATGTAGTATTAAGCGGAAGAGAGGGAACATTCACCTCTAGAAAGATGTTTTGGTTGGAACAATGACCGAATTTCTCGCTCTCCCTTTACCAATACCGAAGTACCCAGAACTGCAAGTTCTTAACATGATGAGCCTACCCCGATACAAACATCCATCCACATACGATGAACAGCTCCAGTTTTGGTCGTATGATGTAGCCACCGATCAGCTTTCAGCGTAATGGCTGCGGTTGAGTCACCCCTCTTTTTCGATTCGCGTACAAGCCTGTAGCGCGCATGGCAACCCGTCTTGTCGCATATCACAGCCCCGGTGCAGTACTTGGGGTGTGGATGGCCGGTACAGGGCTCTGCCGCGTTACGGAACTCCGAGAGCCAACATTCCGGGAAGCGCTGCGCCACTTTCTTGAGGTTCAAATGTTCGCATATAGCTTGACAGCGCACAGCTGAGATGGCTGCCACCAACGTCGCCCGCGGAATATCACGAAAGCGTGGGACCTCCATTTGGAAGCAGGTGTGGTTAAATTCGACGTGCGAGGAGTATGGAGTAACCGAGGCCATCGCATTGCACCGTTCGCAACGCTCCACGTTGTCGGTCCGCTTTCTAAGCTCCACCAGCTGGTCGTGTCGAAAGGCGCGGTGGGAGCAAAGCGGGACGGCTGTCGTGACTCCCAGACAGCGCCGTTTCTCGAGCGAGCACGACTGCTGATAAAGGCTGAAGTGGCGAATCGGCTGTACCAAGCGGCAGTAGGAACAGGCGAGGCCGTCCAGGACTCCGTCACGCTCCGCCTGGCATGCTCGGGAAAATTCGTCGCGTCGACAGCGGCTGGCAAGGTCGACACGGTCTTCTACGGTGGCCGTGTGCGGATAGTACAACCGGAGAAGATTCCGGCAAGTGGCGCGGAAGGACAACGCGTCGGCGGCCGGAAGGTATGTGACGATGATAAGGATCAGCTCATTGGGCAAGCGGTTCCATGTGGCTCCAGTGTCTTGGCTTGTGACCGATCGTGGTAGGTGGTTGCGAATGAATTCCGGGGTGCGATTCATCAAGCGACGTAGCCGGTGCCGAATTCTTAACGCCCAGTCCTCATCCTTATACTCTCGATAGGCCATTACTGCGACCGCTATTGTAGAAGTAAGATCCACCGCAATTCCGAGTTCTATAAGAAACCAGAGAATTGCCGGAAGACCGTTTGGTTCGAGAAAGAGTTTTATCAAAAGAAAGACCGTTATGTCTCCAATAACAATGAAGACGTAGTGATGTAGGACTGGTAACTTGTCAGACATGATTGCGATGATGAAGCCTAAAGCTAAGTAACGGGCTTTATATACATTGGCCCTGCGCTTGGTGAACCACGGCTAACGGGCTTGAAAAAACTAGAGATGTGAGCGTATAGAACCACGGTAGCATCGACGACCAACCATCCCTATGGCGTCAGCAGTAGCAGCGCAGACCCTGAAGTTGTCGTGACCACCATCCCCACTACGGACTCCACAATCTCCGCTCACTAGCTGTATGTAATGATTAGTGAGGTATACATAAAGGCAACACTGCAAATTTTACGACGGCAAAGATTTCCAGCCCCACAGGGCTCAGCTTGGACCCGTATAAGACATTTCAATTCGTGACGATTAGATAAGTGGTACACCCCATACCAGCCCCGAGGCTTGACATTACGCCCGCTATCTGAAAAGCGGGACAACAACAGTAAACAGATAGAAGAAGAGCTTCCCGCTCTTCAGAGCATTCCCACTCGACCCTTGATCCGAATCCGAGCCCGCGGTCGCCGTAGCCGCTGCAGTTCCCCCATCCGTGGTAGAAGCACCAGCCCGACCCGTGGTAGACGAGGCGCCACTACCACCTCCAGTCTTGGTGGACGAGGACCCCGAGCCGAAGCTCTCCGTCGCAGTCCCATTCACAACAACGCCGCCGGACGCCGCACTCAGCACCTCGCCAGCCGTCGTGACAGCCGCGCCGCCGACCGTCAGCGTTTGCTGCCCGATGACGATGACGCCGGCACTGCCTCCAGATCCGACAGCCGTCACGGTCTCGGTGCCGACGGTCAGGACGACCTCCGACGACGACGACGACGGCTGCGAAGAAGCAGAAGCGCCGGCAACGCTGATCGTCTGGCCGCCAACCGTGATGACACCGCCCGCAGTCCCGGTGGCGAGTGTCTGCGAAGTGCCATCGACAACAACAACACCAGAGGAAGCCAGGCTGACTGTATGTCCGTCGACTGTGGTGGCCGGGCCGCCCACGCTGAGACCCAGAGCACCGCCCGCCGCGGCGGAACCAGCAGCAACGCTGAACGTCTGACCGCCGACCGTGATAGCAGCGGCACCTGCGGTCCCGGTAGCGGCGAGTGTCTGCGAGGTGCCATCGACGACAACAACACCGCCGGACGCCAAACTGACGGTGTGCCCGTCGACGGCGGTCGCCGGCCCGCCCACGCTGAGCACCACGCCATCGCTCGTGGGACCTGCACCTGCCGCGGACGCAGAAGAAGCATACGGCACCGTCGACGTACTACCACCGGCGCCATCCACGACCACGACGCCATCCGACGCCACGCTCACCACCTGCCCACCGCCGCCCGGCAGCGTCGCCGCAGCGCCGCCAACCGTCAACGTCGTCGCCGCAGCCCCGCTGCCGCCCACGACGAGGCCACCGCCAGACCCGGCCGTGAACGTCTGGCCACCGACCGTCACGACTGCTGTTGCCGCCGCCGCAGATGATGATCCTCCTGCGCCAGGCAGCTCTCCGCCGTACGGCACCGTCGCCGTGCTGCCGCCGGCCCCCTCGCCCTCGCCGTCCACGACCACGACTCCCGCGGTGCCGACGCTGACGATAATGTTCCCACCGCTGCCGCCTACTGTAGCAGCGGCTTGGCCGGCGCTGATGACGGTGGAGCCGATGGTGAGGTCCTGGCCGGGGAGGGCGGTGTATGGCGTGCCGTCGATGGTGAGTGTTGCCGCGGGGGTGTCCTGTGGCGGGACGGCGATGGTGACGACGGTGGGGGGAGTGTCGACGTCGTCGTCGTCGTCGTTGTTGGAACCTGAGCCGGAGTCCGAAGAGCCGGTGTTGGACGTCGAGCCCGAGGCGGAGGAGCCGGTGTTCGAGCCTGGGTCAGAAGAAGAAGATGAAGCTCCCTCGCCAGAAGAAGCTCCAGCGTCCGCAGTGCCCGTATCGCCGGAACCATCTGCACCGGACGACGAGCCGGAATCAGACCCGGAACCAGACTCTCCACTCCCACTGCCGTCGTCGTCGTCGGAATCGTTCGAGCCGGAACCGCCGGAACCCCCGGCGTCGGAACCATCTCCCGACTCGTCAGTGCTACCAGCGCTGCCGGGATCGGCATCCTCCCCGGCGGAGCTGCCGGGGTCGGCCGTGCCGGGATCAGAATCCGCAGGATCGGTACCCTCAGGGTCCGAGTTTTCATCAGGATCGGAGGAGGAATTGCCGGGAGGACTGCTCGAACCATCGTCTCCAGGGTCAGAGGGGTCTGCTGGGTCCGAGGTATTGTCGTCGCCGTCGTCGGGGTTAGAGGAAGCCGGGTCCGAGGCCGCTGGGTCGGCAGCAGCAGCACTTGTTGTTGTTGCGGGATCTGCTGCAGGGCCATCTCCGGAGGAGGAAGAAGCCGGATCGGCAGGGACGCTCTGGGTAGCGGGATCGCTCTGGGTAGCGGGGTCGCTCTGAGTGGCGGGGTCGCTCTGAGCGGTGGTAGGCGAAGGCTGCTCTGCGCTGGTGGGTTGTTGTTGAGACTGCGAAGCCTGCGCCGTCGACGTCTCCGCCGGGCTGGTGTTCGTAGGCAAAGGATCCGACACGGTTTGGCTCGGCTCGGCGGCCGCGGTGGTAGTCGGGTCCGCGGCTTTGGTAGACGACGTCGTGGGGTCGGCGGGCAGGAGGGCGCCGGCGGTGGTCAGGGCGATGGGCGGGTCGTGCATGGCGTAGGTGCCGAAGAACTGGCTGAGCGGCGAGCAATTGGCCCAGTCGGCCTGCAGGTTCTGCAGCTGGGTGCGGTACAGCAGGTTCGGCTTGTAGTCGTCGTGGATGGTGGACGGCGGGCACGCGTTCTCCAGGTCGTACGGGTTGTCGAGGCACGAGTTGGGCCACCAGTAGGCGCTGCTGGGCACGAGCGGGATGGCGGCGCCGCCGACGGTCGTCTTGGCCAGGTGGGCGAAGTTGAACGACTTGGCCAGCTGCGAGGACCGGCTGTTGGGCAGGCTGGACAGCTCGCCGGGCGGCACCGGCACCCAGATGGACGTCATGTCCTCGCCGCACGTGCGCGCTGCGTTGCCGACGCCGTCGCGGGCGTACATGGTGGAGAAGTAGAGGTAGGCGGTCGGCGAGGTCATGGTGAAGGTGCCCACGGTGGCGGTCACGGCCTGCTGGCGGCGGCGCAGCTCCCACGGGTCGGTGCGGGTGGCGTTGGGCCCGCAGATGAGGTCCGGCGTCCACGGCTCGGGCCAGAAGTACAGGTCGACCTCGTCGGTGCCCGAGAGGAAGCACGTCTCGTCGCACGAGTTGGGGTTCTTGCAGCCGGGCTTCCAGAAGTCGGGGTCGCTGTAGAAGGTGCCGTCGTCGGTGGCCGTGTGCGTCTGCGACCAGCTGGTCTTTTCGCGGCTCCATATCGACCAGAGCGCGGTGCAGTCCTGCGAGTCGAACGAGCACGTCGGCACGGCGGAGCCCGTGTAGTCGTACGACGTGGAAGTGACGACGTCGATGGTTTGCGAGCTTGCCCACGTGTATTCGGTGAAGAAGCCGCCGCGGGGGATGTCATCGCAAAGCGTGATGACCGGCGTGTCGTTGCTGCCCCGCGGAATGCCCGTCTGCCAGGCCACCCAGTTCAGCTCGGACGTGGTGTACTTGCTGCCGCCCGACAGGCTGTAGTTGTACCACGCTGAATCGCAGCTGCTGAGCGACAGGAAAGACGATGCCGGCACGTCGGTTGGAAGCCACGGAATCGAGGTGTTGGCCAGCGAGAGGGTGACAGTCGCGTTGATGGGCACTGTCCGTGTCACGGTGCTGGGGCCGGGAGTGGCGGCCGCGGAGACATTCACCTGATCGAAACCTGAAGTGTCGGACGAAACCGGAGTGGAGCGTGCCGGAGTCTGAATCAGATGCGCGACGCTGCTTGTTGTAGTGTTCTGCCATTGAGCATCTGGTCCAAGAAGTTAGTGTCGTGCGGGAGCGTGGGGCGCTGTACGGACGAGCAACCGGCACTGCTGCCGCGACGGCGACATATTGCAGGAGGGAATTCATGGTCGACCGCTGCTGGGTTGGGGTCGGTACGAGGGAGCGTGCTTTATTTTGGAAGAGATTTCGTTGGTGTTGGCCCCCACCGAAGGCCGGAGAACGTTTTCCTCGTTCGAGACCACGCG
This sequence comes from Diplodia intermedia, assembly GCA_021495925.1. Classification (NCBI taxonomy): domain Eukaryota; kingdom Fungi; phylum Ascomycota; class Dothideomycetes; order Botryosphaeriales; family Botryosphaeriaceae; genus Diplodia; species Diplodia intermedia. Next base: position 153,640 of record JAKEKT010000076.1, on the reverse strand, counting down.
ATTCTCTTGTATACACGCTCTTCTTCCGACAATTCGTTTCCATGCTTGACCAGACTCGGTAAGCCTTGCGTCGGCGAAGCGGTCAGCATGTACCAACACTGGTGCCTTGCGAGAAACGGCTCTCGCACAGGACACAATAGGTAGGGGGAGTATTGCCTTTGAGCCCTGCGCTAGCCCCCATCACGCCATAGCTCGCGTTGCGCTGCTTAAACGGGATGCATCCGAGACTGACATGCCAAAAGCGGCTACCTCGCTGCCAACGGTGAGGCGACATCGGCCCTCATGCCCGATTTTCTGTCTTTTGCAGATAGGACCGAACAAACAAAACGCTTTTCTGCCAAACTACGGACGGACATCAGACCAAACGCCCACCCCGCTTCTCCCGCCGCGACCTCTTCGAATCCATCCACACTTTCCGGACTTGTTGCAAGAATCACTTAAACAGCAACCGTTCTATGGTTTCACGGCCTCCGCATCCCGCGCTGCGTAATCCATCAATACCTGGAAGGAAGATGAAAAGAGAACGAGGAAAACAAAACGAAAAAAAAATTCAAACAAATCGCATGCACGCACGCACAATCTCAGCCCTATTCACCATATGCGCTGGTCCCAACGTGCGCAGGATGGGAACGTGGCGGGGTTTGGTGCAGCAGCAGACGGCCGCAATTTCATGTTCTTTGCCTGAGGCCGACGACGACCGTGCGGGAGCCCACGTATGCACACCACGATGCGTCAAAATAGTGCGTTCACAGGAATTGCATTACTATCTCATAATCGGAGTGGCTTCGTTCACTGGCCTCGTACGATATTCTACCACGGAGGGCAACCGCCGTCGTACTGATTGATCCCTTCGGCCTTTTCCCAGCCCGCGACATGGACGTTGAAGAACTTGCCGTTGTCTTCCTTTCCGACGCGGAAGATGACGTCTGCGGCGGCATTGGAGCCCTGTTCGATGGTCAAGTCGGCGGCTTCTCCGCCGAGGTCTGTTTTGATCCACTGCCAGCAAAAGACGAATCAGTAAGTGGTTGTTCGAAAAAGAACTTGCTTGCTCGAGGAAAAGTCTGCGAGATCTTTGGATGCCAACGTTTGGCGAGTCCACGGCATTGATTGAGTGACTTACACCAGGTGACAGGGCAACGAATGTGAAGCCCTTGTCGGCGAAGGAGAAAGCGTACTGAACAGTGAGCATGTTCAGCGCGGCTTTCGAGATTTTGTACGAAGGCACGGGCATCGATGCATATGTCGCAGCCGAGCCGATGGAGCCAAGAGTGGTCGAGCTTGGGAAGGTGGTAAGTTCATGCATGGATAGATCTGAAAGGCTGAAGCCTTACATGTTGACAACCTTCTTAAGCTGACCCTTCTCAAGTAACGGAATGAAGGCACTGGTGACGTAATGCACACCCGTGACATTGATCTTGAATGTCTCGTCGAGGTCGGTCCTGCCAGGCAACGTCAGTTGACTAAGGGAGGGGCAGAGCGGAACAGAGGCTCACATGGCGGTGATGCCATCAACCGTGAGGTTCAAGACGCCGGCATTGTTGATCAGAACGTCGAGACCCTTCCCGTTGAGCGACTGAGCAACCTGGTCGGCAGCCTTCTTCGCACTCTCTTGAGACGTGACGTCAAGCTGGACGTATTCAACACGGCCATCAGACTTGGCGATCAGCTGCTGAAGCGCGGCGGTTTCGCTTCGAGCAGAAGCGAAGACTTTGCCAACCTCGGCACCAGGCTTGGATGCGAGCAAGCCTGCAATGGCCAGACCCAAGCCTCGGGAAGATCCACTGATGAAGTAGGAAGCCATTGTTGCTGGAAGAACTGCCGGGTTTTGATGGGTGCGAGGGTTGGGAGACGGGAGGATGAGAAGCATCCAGTCACAGCGTTGAACTGCGAATATATACGGCACGGAACCTCGGGTACGCTACATCCTCTAAAGAAAGGGCTGACAAACGAAGCGTGTCTCGCGCTTAGAAATCTGAACCAATTGGGGCCCGCCAAAAAACGGCTATAGCTGGACTTAATACTGCGAGGCTCCTTTGTATCCGAATCGGTACTAGTGCTTACGGGGTTGGGATGCTATTGTGAAGCAGGCGTCGGCTTTAAGGCGGGAAAAACTACTAAACCCGTACTGCGGAGCTACCGGAGCTTAAAATGCCCGAGACGGCCTAGCGTCCTTTGAACTATATCGTTCATTGCAAGACGAAGCCATGTCCATGCAAACAGTTGAAGAAGTGTACTTTGATGCGGGGCTGCTGGTTAGGGAGCTGGATTTCGTCAATTCGAGACAAGAGTTCAATGCGGAAAAAATCATTGGAAAAGCAAACTACGAAGTCTACAGTCGTGTCCGGACTGCCTGGGAACAACATCATCCTGGCTCATTGTGCCACCAAATTGAAAGAGGAGGACAGAAGCGTTGGTGTTGTTGTCGCTTTCAAGTCAACGGAGAGCCTGGAGAGATATAACAGACTAACGACAACGCATTCTCTGAGGATCACAATTCGTGTAACCATGCCCGACACCCAGTGCAATGGGGACTTGGAAGTAGTCGCAGCCTACAGACTCGAGCTTCTCCGTTCGGAATTCCACGGATCGTTTCCAAAAATTCATGTTGCACGTCACTGCAGCTTGGAGGAAGTCCTTGGGTGTTCGCCCTACTCTCCATTCCAATTCTCGTCCCATGTGCTCTTCAATTCCGTCGTCCGGAGGACTCTGGAACACATACTTTCCGTTTGCAGCGTCTCGGTGAATGCCGAGGAAGGCCAAGATAAGGAAGTAATTGAGGCATATCTAAGGCTACACATTCTTGGGCGTATGATGTCAACAGCAGTCTCGACCTTATCAACTATGGAAGAATCGAGAAGAGGACCGCGGGCCGGAGAAGCCTCGATGTCCGTTTCGAACCATCAAGGAGTGCTAACACTAGAGCGGCAACTCGCCGACATCAAATCCACGAGGACTTCAACGGCCCAAGCATTATGAAAGCCCGGCAGAGGAGATCAACTAAACGTATTACCAGGCGGTAAAGTCGGCACTACGTGCTGACAACCGAGGCAGCCAAGGTTTGTAGTAAAGTTGGCTAAGTGAATGAAAAGACGCCTACAATCTCATCGAGAGCTTCCGTAACGGAGAGGTCAAGGTAATTTGGCACTCGTTCTGTATTTGTTTTCTTTTCTCAGTATTTTACTTGGATGGAGACGCACGGTATGGTGGTAATATAATTTTCAAAGGAGGCTTCGTGCTTTGTACAACTTCCCAATGTACATACACACAACCACGCTATAGCAAAATTTGCAAGACAGAAAAAACACTGTTCTCGGACGTATAAAGAGACCTCAGAGCTCTTAAGAACGTGCAAATATGCCAAAATGAATGCATTTATCTCCTATCACAGACTTCGGCGATAACTCAAAGTGTCCGAGTGCAGTACCGCTTTTAAGCGCTCACTGTCTTATCTATAGCTCAAAGCCACAGCGCAACATTCCCGAGTTTACGTAAATCGGGTTGCGGTGTATCAAGATCCCGCCTGAGCCTGCGTATAGGGATCGGAGTCCGGGTAGACCTGTACTTAGGAGTTGGGCGACGGCACGTGCACCGCCATCGACACCCCACCAACCCTCTCCCCGTCAATCATCCCGCACTCGACCGTCGCACTAGCCATTTCCCTTAGAACGGTGCATCCGATATCGCTGCTGCTGTCTTGGCCGAGAACCCAACGAGACCGCCATAAAAACGCGCCGGTGTTCGCCAAATCCGGACCTCCCCACTCACCACCAAGACACTTCACGCAAACACGTCCCCACAATGCCGCTCAACCTCGTCGAAGCCAGCATCGCCGACCTGCGGCACGCCCTCGACACGGGCGCCATCACCAGCGTCGAGCTCTGCACGCGCTACCTGCGGCGCATCTCGGCCTACGACTGCCGCGGGCCGCAGCTCAACTCGATCCCCATCCTCAACCCGGGCGTGCTCTCCGACGCCGCCGCCGCCGACGCCCGGCTGGCCGCGTGCCGCGCCGCGGGCCGCCCCAGCCGGCCGCTCGAAGGGATCCCGTTCACGGTCAAAGACAGCTACTGCGTGCGCGGACTCCCCGCCGCCAGCGGCTCGCCGGCCTTCACTTCCCTCACAGCCTCGCGCGACGCTTCGACGGTGGCGCGGCTGCGCATCCGCGGCGGCGCCGTGCTCGTCGGCAAGACCAACATGCCTGCGATGGCGGCGGGCGGGATGCAGCGGGGGGCGTACGGGCGGGCCGAGTCGCCGTACAACGGCTTGTACCTCGCCGCCGCCTTCGCGTCGGGGTCGTCCAACGGGAGCGGCGCGGCGACGGCGGCGTCGCTGGCGGCGTTCGGCATGGCCGAGGAGACGGTGTCGTCCGGCCGCTCGCCGGCGTCGAACTGCGGGCTCGTCGCGTACACGGCGTCGCGCGGCGTGCTGGCCGCGGCCGGCAACTGGCCGCTGTACCCGACGTGCGACGTCGTGGTGCCGCACGCGCGCTGCGTGGACGACCTGCTCGCGCTGCTGGACGTGCTGGTGTGCGACGACGATGGCGACGGCGACGATGACGACGACGCAGGAGACTTCTGGCGCGAGCAGCCGTGGATCCGGTTGCCCTCCCCCTCGTCCATCCGCCCGTCGGGCACCGGCTCCTTCACCGCACTGGCCGACGACCCCGACGCACTCCGCGGCAAACGCATCGCCATTCCCCGGATGTACATCGGGCACGCCGACGCCGACGGGCGGGCGGTGGCGCTGCGGGCGTCCATCGCGGCGCTGTTCGCGGGGGCGCGGCAGACGCTGGAGGAGACGCTCGGGGCGGAGCTGGTGGAGACGGACTTCCCGCTCGTCGCCAACTACGAGGCGCGGCAGGACCTCCCGCCGGCGGACGGCGGGACGGTGGCGAACGTGCCGGGGCTGCCGGAGGGGTGGATGGCGGCGGAGCGGGGTCCGCTGCTGGCGCTGGCGTGGGATGCGTTCTTGAAGCGGAACGGCGGGGTGGAGTCCGGGATGGCGGATTTCGAGACGGACGTGGATGCGGCCAGGGTGTTTCCGATGGAGGAGGGCGGGCCGCAGACGCGGTATGCGAATCCGCTGAATGCGATACGGTGGGGGGAACTGCCGCAGAGGTTACGCGAGTGTCGGAATGCTGGGGTGGAGAGGGTGGTGGATTATCCGGGGATGGAGCAGGCGGTCCGGGCGCTGGAGGTGGCGAGGAAGAGGGACCTGGAGGGGTGGATGGATGAGGAGGGCGTCGATCTGGTGTGTTTCCCGGCGAATGGGGATGTGGGGAGGGCGGATGCGGATACGGTGGATGAGAGTGCGAGGGAGGCGTGGCGGAATGGCGTCTTGTACAGCAATGGGAACAGGGTGCTGAGACATCTCGGCGTGCCGACGGTGAGCGTGGCCATGGGGGTGATGGAGGATACCGGCATGCCGTGCAATCTGACCTTCGCCGGCAAGGCGTATGAGGACCAGAAGTTGCTGAGTGCAGCGTGGGCGTTTGAAAAGGCACATGGAGGAAGGGTGGCACCACCGAGGACACCACCATTGAAGAGCGATATGGTTGAGCCGGGACAAGCACCGAAGAGCAAGGCAAGAGGGACCGTACGAGAACTGAGAGCGGTGAAGAGCGAGCAGAAAGAGAACGGTTCCTTCACTTTGAACATCAGCGGGAGAATCGAAAAAGAAGGGCAGGAGATAGCACCATTGCGAGTCTTTGTGGATGGCGAAGACATGTCAGAGAGGGTCCGTATTAAAGACGATGGGGTGTGGCAGTGCGTGGTTGAGAGAGAGGCTCCGCCAAAGCTCTGGCATCCTGAATACCTCAAGGAAGCTGGAGTCGAGAGGGTGCTGCTTGAGAAGACACTTGTCATTGCAGTTGCTGGCGGGTGGGGCCTGGAGAACGGTGACGTTCTCGTGGTTGAGTAAAAAGGCTGGTAGTTTGAACCAAAATCACGGTTTTCATGCTTGAGCTGTGCTTTGTACAAGAAAAAAAAATGACACGGAACCGTTTGAACACGGCTGGTACACAGCAAGTATGTCAAGGAAGTTCTAAAGGGGGGGATCGATTGAAGCACTAGAACGCTTGAGCGACTTGAGGTTTCAGCTCCCTATTTAGGTTATTAGTGACTAACTCCAAAACACGAACACCTCGCGTCAGAGTTTTTTTTTTCTGTTCATTGACGGCCCAACTGTCGGTTTTTGAAAGCATTCGAGAAACTTAAAGAGTCACCTTGCTTTGTTAATTGATCGAATCGACGATGTTTTGAACGATTATGACTTCTCAAAATGACAGCTGTGAAAAATGAACTGGCAATGGTCCAGTGTCGCAAAGAAGTGAAGCCGATACTGATCCGATGCGCCAGTGGCCCATGTAGGTGCATCAAGCAAAAGAATACTCATTTTTCGGGGCTTAGTTGCGATTCGATGGTCTAGTGCTTACGGTCATGCGAAGGTCATGCCATTAGCTCTTAATGTGGTATGTAAATCCAGAATGAGGCTTCGTTTGCATTGGAAATGGAACTCTTCCGCCAGTCAAGGGCCTTATCGGCGGGATCGTTTAGGAGCAAGCGGGGTCTTGTTACACAAACAGCCCCGTGCGCGCCAGCATTGGTGGCAATACTCGCACACTCGCATACTTGGCGCCGCCATACTCAGCTGATACTGCAAGTCATCTCAGCTGAGACTGTCGGCAATCGAAACGAGAAGGAAAAGTCTGCAGCATGTTGGAATAGCTCTAAGACCATAGACTGGCGAGCCGGTCTACTATAAAGGACTACTACAGCCTCACACACTATCTCAGATGCCTCAGCACTGTTTTGAGGCAACTTCCATCTCGCTTCTCCGCAATGGATGATCCTGATACCAGTTCCAACTCCGCAGGCGCAGCGGAAGAAAAGCCCAGCTGGTCCAATCTGTGCACTAGTCTACCTGACGACGATAGCGTTGAACGCTACATATACGGTAACTTTCTATTTGTTGAGGCCTCTCAGTACACTGCTAAGAATATCCGCAATCCTCAGAGACCGCCGACTCCGCGTCCAGCTCAATCACCTCGAACGACAGCGACAACACCTCTATCACCGACGAAGTTTCCGCGCACTCCGCCACCCCCGTCGCTGTCGGAAGCACTGACAGCGGCAGCACCATAACCGATGCCGCCTCCACCCGGCACTGTAGAACGTTCATCGAATTCTCGGAGAATGAAGTTGTTTCCACCCCTTCAGAAGAGAGCATCAAGGAGTGTCTGTCGGACATACACATCGGAGAGAAGTCCGACATCGGCAAGCCTCATGGTCAGCAAGCTTCTTCATCTTTCGGCGATGAAGAAGGAACTACGGCAAGTGTCAACATGTACGGAGACATACTTCAGATTAGCAGATTTCTTGGAGGCGGACCGACGGACCATTTCTGTGTCGATCCTGGCGACAACGAGTACCACTGGCCAAAGCATCGGCCGTTCCTCGTTGAAGAACGTGCAGAATGGCTTTGGGACCTGGCCAAGACCCCGGCTGAGGGAGTCGGTCTTCGATTGGAGCGGCCTTCGGAGCAACCGACTCGGATTGAGCAAGATCCTCCAGGTCTTGCCTACATAGACTACCGTTGGCCTCGTTTCACTTACTCCACCGCGAACTTTGATGTGGTACGGCAGTACTTTTCAAAAAGAGGAGCCATCATTCAGCAATGCAAATTCAAAAGGAAAGAGACGACGGAGCATCAGACCACTCCAGATGACGTGAGAGAAGGAGATCAGCAGAAGGAATCTTTGGAAGATCCTGTGCCCAACGCCTCATCTCACGCGACGAGTCCTCCTGATGATCCGAGCATTTCCACATTGCAAGACGAGAGCAATGACACCGCCGTGTCCCAAGTTGACTCACCCGCCTGGCCAATCTTCAAACTTGAAACCAACTTCTTCATCCGGAATCTGGATCGCTATGACGACAACGAATTCAATAAAGACGAGTTGACCTCTCGAAATTATCATTTTGTCTTGGGGCCGAACTCGCACAGCCTTTTGGTTGTTCACCAAAGGCCTTTCTCAACAATGAGCACAGCACAACAGTCCGCAGAAGTAGTCGGGCTAGTCATCATGCCCTTTGTGAATGGAGAGGTCTGCAAAGTCGAAAACGTGGAAGGTTGGAACGATTACAACGGGAACCCTCAGTATCGCATCGAACACGAAGCTCACAATGGAAGCAAAGAACTCGAAACCACTATTTCCTATAGGCTCCAGCGACTGCGCACTGCGAACAATCCATGGCAATCTTTATTGATCAGAGCTTCCGATATCGACGTCCCCGTCAATGGCCATCTCTCGGAGATCTCTCTATCGTCTACGACATACCTGGACTTCATCATGAAACGAAACGTGCAACACATACTGTCTGTGTGTAGCGTTCCAATCTCGAGTGAGCCTATATAGGATTTCAGCGAGTCTGGCGAGCGTCTATCAGTAGAATCCGAGAACGAAGATAACAGTATCATTGCACCGACCTGTGGAGATATGTCAGGGCATATCTTCATCTCAGCCGCCAGCCAGTGAGTCTCTACTCGCGCCTACCAGATTAGAGTACGGCCATGCTAATGTGCAACAGTCACGCATTCCAATTCCTCCTGGAAATGTATCCACGTGTCAAGGAAAAGTCAGACGATGATGATACGGCGGCAGAGCACCTCCTTTTGCGGTTGCGGAGAACATGTCATGGCCACCTCAACTGGCTGTTCCAGGAACACCGCTTCCGAGACGGGGAGTTCAGCAACAACTCGGATATCACTGGCAAGGCGCACTATACTTCAACCACGAACCACTGCCTACAGAGCACTGCTCGGATCTTCATTCAAGCCAAGAGCTATTTGGACGCCGTTGGCGAGTCAAACGATCAGTCAATCGAGAGCCTCAAGAGGCGTGTCGGAAGTCACATTGATTCCTGGATAGCATCACTGCAGAGGCGAGATCCACGGGACAATTTTGTATTTGGACCGAAGGAATACAAAGAGGACGCCATGTACTTCCTCCGAAATCAAGCCTTAGTGTGGGCTGCCTTGGAAGCCATCGAAGAGCTTGACTTGGATCAGAGCAATCTTCGAATTTACCTACCCGAAACAGCCCGGAAGAAGATGAGGAAACGCTTCATAACCGAAAATCCTGTGTCACACGGGCGAATGCTTGCGGTCCGACGTAGCACCCTGGAAAGCAGCTTTCGGATCACCGATGGAGAATCGCCTCTATTCTACCATTCATCGTTCCTTCACACAAGAGACGTCGGTGACGATGAGAAACCGAATCTCATCAAGGAATGGGAGAACTTGGTGGACGCACAGCGTTACCACAAGAAAAATCAAGATATGGATTGGACGTCCCCAGTTTGTTACGGGGTGGCTATGATGATGGCAAAGCAGGGTAAATCAGTGAACTCGAAAAGTGCGAGCGACATGTTCGACGAGGCCACAACGATTCTACTACGTAGCTGCCTCCCGAACGGGCTGTTTGCAGGTCTCCTAGACAGGAGAACCAGGGCACCAGTGTTTCATGATAGCGTCGACTACCAAGGGGACTACTGGTGGGATTCTTTCGAGCTGCCTTATCTCCTCTGTAAAGCAGGCGTGGAACCCAAGGAATCTCAGTCCAAAAAGCAAGGCCAGCCGAAATCCGGACCACCACAGCTGGACATGGGGGAGTCAGGTCGTAAAATGATCATGGAAGAATACATGTCGTTCAAGAACCTTCTGGAACATCAAGGCCTGATTGATGGCAGAAATATCAGCGAGTATCCCGACGAGTGGCTCTGGGAGTGTCCGGATTTTCTGCACTACATCCCAAGCGAAGAAAAAGAGTCTCGCCCTCTATCGACGCAGCAATCCTCGGACCTCGACTCTGAAGAGGAGACCGACTCCATACACTCTCTCCAAGACGGTGAAGCAGATTTGAACCCTCGAAGACACGAATGCTCCATTCCAGGCCCAGAATCGCGTCAGATATTGGAGGCCGCATCAGTCGACGTTGTAGGACTGATAGCGCACGATATGGGCGAATGTACAGACAAGAAGGCTCAGTTCGTCAGGAACTGCGACATAGAGGATCGGATGTGTCAGTGTCGTGCGTCGAAACGAGAAGCACTGATCAAAAAAGGCATCATGTGGCTTCCGTGGGGCCACAAAGACACACCCAACTTCTGCCTTTCCGCTGCGTCTGAGTCTCAGAAGCCGGGACTAACTGCCTTCTTCGAAAGACATCAATACCACGAGAAATTCTTCTTTGATGATCCCACGGCGGCCGATAACAGTTGGGTAACGGAGTTTCAGTTGTCCTTCTATCAGCTACACGATGACAAGAATGGAGCACAGAGAAACTCACAGGGAAAGGAGACATCCATGGCGCTGGAAAGATCATTTGACGTGGATGACGCACTACTATCCAAAAAACCCAGTCAGGGTACCCACAAAGTCATCCGTCGTGGAACAATGGGGTTCCGCTTCTACGGTGACTTTTTCGATCGCTACTGGAACTGTCATTTTGTGGAGCAGAACCGCAAAGATGGCCCAGATAAGCTCGCAAAGAAGGGCCCCATTGACTTTTTGGATCAAGCCCTAGCTTTGCCAGAAAAGCTTCCGCATCGACACTCAGCAAAGAAAGGGCAAGAGAAACAGAAAGAGCCTTGGCGCCAGCGCAAGCTGCTCGAACTCTTAATCTTCGACCAGATGATCGAGGAGATCAACAAATCCACCGAGACGATCTTGGAGGAGATCAGGAGAGCCTTTCGGAATCCGAAAGAGGCTACGTCAGATCCGTCCAACAATGAAAAACCCGACGCGCTTCTCCTCTCCCAGATGGACAGCAAGACCTACTTTCTCTTCAGCCAGAAATGGCAGACGCTGGAACAGCTCCTGCAGATCCTTGAAGACGATCTCGCTGAGACGCTTCTCAGAGTGTCGAGCTGGGAGAGACGCGAGAAAGATCGCGGCTCAGAAAGACCACGTTGGACCAAGAAGGACGAGCGATCATACCGAGGCGACCTGAGAAAGATGCTAGTATCGAATAGTAAGAGGGTGGCGCAGCTGCGCCGACTGCAAGCGAGTGTGCAATCGCTGAGAGCCTCCTTGTCAAGCAAACGCGACTCCATCCGCGATGATCTTAGCCTGCGTGGCTCGGAGGATATCCGCTATTTCACTTACGTCACTGTCGTGTTTCTTCCTCTGGGATTCGCATCCAGTATGTTCAGCATGAGTGGTAGTCCTACTAATGCTACGGTGGGCAGCATGGTTGTTACGGCTGTTATTGCGCTGTTCACCACCTCCATTGTTCTTTGGGCTATGAGCTGGTATCACAATCCAAAGAGATGGCAGGCCCGCTGGGAAAAGCTCAAGAAGCTCAAGGGTATCTTCAGCTCACAGGATGAGCGTGAAGGCGACGTTGAGAAAGGTCAGTCATAGTGCAGCGTTCGGGCGTCGATGTTTTATCTGAATCATTTACTCTCATTTCTATTATCCATGTTCTACATTTCTATTACTTCACGTTTGGTAGCTTCTAGCACTATCGATTCCATAGTTGCCCGAGAGTAGCTGCATGCCTGGTGCGTGCATACTGAGTCTTCATATTGGTCGGTGACTACCTGAAAGATTACCTGGACCATCTCATCAACCCACTGTATCCAATTTCCACTCTTCCCGAAAGCAAATTCAGATAGTGTTTGCGATTCAACACGTGAAAGAAGTAATTCTATCGTTGAACCCCCGCCTATTAGCAAGGTTCGGCTCGTCAGCGTCGAGAGTGATGGGGGCTGCGTTGGTGCAGCCGGCATCGCTAAAGGCCAAATCAGTAGGATGATAGATAAGAAGGTAAGTGGTGCAATCTTACACATAGAAGTCGCACACAGCAACGTCTGACATCATGATAGAGCTGACCCTATCTTGGTTGTTGGGCGAGTGCTCAGGGATGTTGACTACGCATGATCAGTAGATTGGCCGAAGCTGGGTTCTGGATTACATACAGCATCCAGAGGCAGTGAGAGTGTACTGAGAAGGGATTAACACGCCAGAACATTCGCGGTAGTCGGAATCGTTGCACAGAACGACCCAAGGAGTGTTGGGATCCTGTCGGGCAGCGAGCAGCTCGGTTCCATGAGGAGCAGCAGTGACGCTGCAGATGGCAAGGGAAAGAGCGATGAGGTAGGAAGCCGTCATGTTTGAAGTGTTCTTGTACGAAAGATGTCGAGAACTGGAGTGCAAGAAAAGAAGGCTCCACCTGAATTTATAGAACAGGTACAAAGACTACCGAGGCCGCGCATCGCCAACTTTGTCGAACATCAGAAGCGGTGTCGTATCCGGGCTTTTTCGGGTTCATTCAACATCACAAACACGACTTTGCCCATATCCAAGAACATTGGCAAAGCGAAGGCCAAGTCTTGCACCGTCGTGGATCTCGGATTCGAAAGACGTAGAGGTCTAGATGCGAGCAACCGAACTTGACCACCACCACTTTTCTGTTAACCGATAACCGAGGTTCAATGGCTCATTTGCGCCAGACCTACTCTACGATCGGGACTTCTGCCAGCCCTCCATTACCACTAACCCTCTGTTGTTGCTCAAGCGAAGCGGGTTTCTGGGAAGTGATGCTCAAATTGCCCACCCGCATCTGCCTTGCACGCATTAGAATATTTATGTAGGCAGTTGAACATAAGCATGAGTTTTAAATGCGCGTATTCACGTCCGTATCTTGTATTCAACTGCCCATAAACGTATCCGTGCAAGGCGGATGGGCGTGGGGTGGGCAATGTCTTTGGTCACCCGCCGTGGGCTGGATAAATCCATCCAAGCAATTTCGCCGCGTAGATCTCTCCCCATCGCCGTCAAGCACTCTCTGTCGTCTCCCTTCGTCTCCACGGTAAAACCCTTACCCTGGTCTCACCATGTGCAAATAAGCAAGGATCTTTGCCTATTTGCTTGGTATATACACACGGGCCACTGTCTATAGTATTTCGCCCCACCCGCCCCATCCGCCCCATCCGCACCGCCCGCATTATCCTCCCCCGCCCCCACTTTCCTAGCCGCTAGTTTTATAGGCACTCGAAAAGCTTATGGATACTAGATAGATAGTCTAGATAGTATGTATCGAACATGGCCACCGCCGGCATGGCCGGCCACCACCTCCCCCCCTCCCTTGATTGGTTTAGCTGGAACCACGACAAATCCTTGATGGATTGGTTAAAACAACCAAAGATTTGCAAACATGGTTACTTGTTGGCCACCTTGGCAACACGTCCGTATCCCCCAACCGTATCTGCGCAATTCATCGAGCACCGGCACTTCTTGAAAAACAGCACCATGACCAGCGCGCCACAAATAAAGTGTGCAGTTACGAGCCCCGTCCACCGTCGCGAGACAGACACGGTGATGAGCGGCGTCTCGACCACGCCGCGGGCGGGCGCAGCAGCAGGATCGGCGGCGGGCGCGTCATGGCGGTGCGGCGCCGAGCTGCGGAGCGTCTGGCCCGTCACCCCGGCCCGGTGCGTGTGGATGAAAAGTACGAGAAGGTGGAGTGGTCAGTGGAGGCGAGCTCGTCTGTGGCGCCAGATTGTGGGCCCGGCGTTTCCGCGAGATTCCGCCGCCCCCCCGCACAAGACGACGACTCTGAAGACGAAGACGCCGCATACACGTTAGCCCCTGAGACGCAAGGTGACTGACTGGCCGCTAAAGGACTATTCCTTCGTAGCGCCTGTGGCATTCAGCAGTAGGTATCCTTGTCCGAAATACGAGCTGGAAGTGCGCGAGAACTCGTAGGTAGTTGCCCACAGGGATTCTTGGACGACGTAGAGCGTTGTTGCCGATTCCCTCGGCTGTGCCTGGGTTCCGTAGTTGAGGGTGCAGTTGGAGCTTTGGGTTGGCTCTGGCATTTTCCTACACGGTCGACTCCCGCAGCCGCCCAAAAGTGCAAACTGCGCCTCCCCGAAGTCGATCGTACCGGTGACGAACCCAGCAGACGCATCGTGAGGATCGATGCCGATCGTCAGGTCCGAGAGTGGCGGCCGAAAGCAGTAGCAATTCCGAAGTAATTTCCGACAGTCAGCCTGCTTTGGGTGGCCTCGAATGGCAGTAGAGCTCGCAGCATAAATCCGGTAGGTGTCCTTCATACCGTCGGCCTCGACTGCGGGCTCTGCAAACTCTGCAAACCACGGCCAGAACGGAGGTTTGAAGTTCTAGGAGTTCCACATCGCCGTTAAGCACTCTCCGTCGTGCCCTTTCGTCTCCACGGTAGAACCCCTACTCTGGTCTCACCCTTCCCATGCTTCTTTAACCACACTCTAATATCGTCGTCCGTGGCCACACTCGCCTTCTTGAGCACCACGTCCGTGTCCCCGGACCGAACTTGGGCGATGCATCTCCAGACCTGACCCAGCATTGAGCATTGACATTTCCTGATACCATCACGAGGGCTCCACACAGGAAATGCGCAGCCACGAGTCCCGCTACGATCATGAAGCCCGTCCATCTATGGGGGGTCGAGACCGAAATGAACGGCATTACGCTAACGTTACCGCGGAGATCGAATTCGGACAGCAACGAGTAATACGTCATTTGATTGAGTGTGGTGAAAATAGCTTGGAGAGCCAGAGCCGGGTTGCCGGTTGTTCTGAATACGTCTTGAAACAAGGCGGTCAATGTTCGGTGTGCTCGTGTAGATGGGGCCTGTGCCGATCCGGGCAGTTTGGTTGATAAGGGTGAGCAATGCTGGCATAGAACGTAGGTAGAATTCTGCGGCGACTGATCAAGAAGAGACATGGACGGATTGTCTCCCAGCTCATCGGGCCATTTCTGGTCTGTAGTTAACGCCAGAACCCCGCGTTGTGGCTGGCTCAGAGGTGGGTCATGCATCCCAAGCTGTTTCCGAATCTCCATTGTATCGTAATGTCGGTATTGCATGTCCCAAGCAAAAGTTGGCTCGGCTCTTCTGGTTGCGCGGTTCATCTTCACATTGTGGTACAACGGTCCTGGGTTGTAATAACAATGGAGACAGCCATTATCTGAGACAAAGTGATTTGGAAGTTCTCCACGGCAACCGAGGCCAGCATGGACGTGAAAAGGCAAAGCTGAACGGCAGTCGCCCAGCGTAGTGCCATCGTGCAAAGCGTAACCGCTTGTGGAACTGAGAACTTGGTCGCAATGAGTCTCCATAAGCGGCCTGCTGTTTCTGTATCTTTCTGCCCCATCCACAAGTAGGCCAGCAACACCATGCTGGCGAGAATAATGACGGTGCTGATAGAAAGCATTGTGATACCCGACTGACCGATAGCTGCAGCTGGCAGGATCTTGAGCACCTGTCCGCCTGCATGCACTGAATTGCCCCTGGAAGATTGTTGTTGCTCGGGCACCAAGGTAGTCGGTTGTTCCACGAGAGGCCGTAGCTCGGAATCTCCCAGCTGCTCTTCTGGAGGATTAGTGTTCGGATAGTTGTCCCCTTGCTCGCTTAGATCGTTCGGATGAGGACCGATTCGATCCAGTTCGACCTCAAACATTGTTGAACCGTCGTAAGCGCTCGGACTCGTCGACATCTTGCGCCCCGAAGCCGGTGTTACTGTCTGGTGGTTATGCCGAAGGGTGAGAAGTGAAAAGATGATTGATGTGCCGGATGTTGCAATGAACGATATCGCTGTACTCCTCGAGTAGTGGGTTGGGGTATCGTGAAGGTTTGAGATCGAGATTCCGGCCTCGACAAGGCTAGGGGACAAGCTGAGGAAGTGTGCGAGGCGACTTCTATCAGCCGTGGTGGCCGGCTGAATCGACCAATCGAGAGCTACGCCATGCATCAGTTACATAAAAATCCTGCGCCGCATCACATGATCAGCTGTACTAATTATAGTTATTCTAAGCCTTTATTTTCTTTGGCCATATTGTGAACAGATTCACTTTTCAAATGTTGTAGGCGTTCACGGATTCCGGTGGAGTGTTCTTAGCTGTGGTAACAGTACCAAGCGACGGCGATGATACTGTAACATCTCGATGCGACAGAACATGGCTCCGGATGGTGGAGGCCCGGTGGCGGTTTTCGTTGGGGGCTAAAGGCTCTTTAGTGGTTGAAGGCAGTGCAACACTGCAATGCTTCTACTGCATTAATAAGCGAAATCTTATTCGTTCAGGACATGCTTCTATGTGATCTGCAATCGCTAATTGCTCAAATTACGCTGCAAAGACTGCCCATGTCCGCTACAACCCCTGCCGAGCCAACCAGTTATTCACGTCAATTTTGATGGCACTTGTGTGAAGCCGATGCGCGATAATTCTATGGGAATGAGAGTGATAAGAAGATTGTAGATATTTACGGAATAGGTAACGTTGAGAAAAAGCGGTGCGGCGAAGGCGGGCGCGGACACGAGCGGCACAAGCGGCGCGTCGGGCGGGACTACGGGCGGAGCGGCCTCGGCCAGGGGCGGCGGCGAGAAGGGGGAGGACGGGGGCGGGAATAGTTGGGAGCGCCGGCGGAAGGAGGAGGAGAAGGAGGAGGCGGGGGGCCAGACGGACCGGGCGGGACGGGGCAGAGCGGCGTCGGTCCCCTATCCTCCCACAATAGCGAAGGCCATCGCCGTCTTCTACGTTAGTTCTTACGTGGTCGACAGCGGGCGGAACTGGTGATGGTGATCAAGGCGGAGGCCTGGTGAATAAATAAGACGTCGACGACGATATCGGCATATCTATCTAGTATATACTCTATTCTAGTAGGTACGTAGATTTTATTATTAAGTTGACAGGTAGCCCTCTCGAGCTGTAGCAGCATGCGCTGGAGGAGAGGGCGGCTGTAAGAGTTAAACATGCAGGGAATACGGCATCCTCGCACTAGCCTTACGGCGCGAACCCACCCACCATCCGAGCTCTAGCTCGTTAGTCAACCTCTTCCAACAATATAATGACTCCGCTTACACTCCGTGCCACCTTCACATTCGCCATGCCTCTCGGATAACACTACTTCTTAACCACATTTTCCTGAGATCTTTCCATTACCTCTTTAAATTCGGCAATGGCTTTGTAGACCCTCTTCATCACCGTCACCTAGATGCCGTATCAGTCTTCTGTCCGACTTCGATGTGTCCCGCAACGTAAGTGCAACGTTATTAGTGCCGTAGATGTAAACAGGCTTCGTAGCCGTAATGAATCTCGTGGTTGCGCGTTTCGCGTGCGGTGCGCTGGTGGAGCCGTTGTTCTTCGAAAAGCGCGGGTGTTCGACGTCGCGGAGGTGTATTTTACGTATGCGGATGGCGCTGTCGCGGCGTGGCTATCGAAGCATGGGCAGGGAGTGACGAGGGAGAGGGGCGCGGGAGTGATGTGTTGGGACTTACCCGGCGAAATGGCAGCGCTGACCGTCCCCGAATGACCCAACAACCGGACCCCAGCACCAGCGTCCGCCAGCTTGCTTTCGACGAGGAAGGCCCTCCAGCGGAAATTCCACCTTCGAGTTCCTCTTGATAGGAACAGCTGCCCGATGGTGGCGGGTTGTGCACACTGGAGGGGAAGTGTTGTGGTGGTTGTCTTTGGCTGCAAGCGGCGTCGGGAGTGGTAACGCTAACAGGCAAGTCGATCATCCGTCCAGGCACTGCTCAGGTCTCGCGGACGGTGCTGGGATTCCCCGACACCAGCGCGCCCGCGATGCTGACCTGCTGCCGACTCAGGGTCCGCGTTGCTGCCGCCAAGGCCAGAGGATAAGGAGAGAGCGGGCGAACCGTGGCCGCGTCCCAGCACGTCCGCTGGTTCCCAGCTCTGCCAGCAGCCATGGTTCGCCCGGTGCAGACCTATATACCAAACCCGTTGCTCGCCCGACCTCACATCCCACATCCGCAACCATGGACGATGCCGGTCTCAAGTTATATCTCGCCTTCTGCGTTATTGCATGCAACGCGATCGTCGTTGTCGGCTTCACGCTCTTACTCAACGCCCCGGATTCCGACACCATTCCGCCCGCACTTTGGGCTTTCCTGGTGCTGATTTACGCCATCCCGTGCCTAGTCGGCACGCTCATGTTCGCCTGGTTCGTCATGGAAGACATCCAAGCCCTCACGCAGAAACTGCGCCGGTGGGCAGCAGTCCGCGCTCCAAAACGCCTTTCCAGCCACCTGCCACGAACCCAAGAGGAGACGGGAGTCGCTCGCCTCCCCAACGAGCTGCTGCTCGCCGTCGTCGCACACCTGCCGGGCGCCGACGCCCTCGCCCTGCGCGCCACCTGCCGCCGCCTCCACCGCCTGTACTACCCGCACGCCGCCACGCTGGACGACCGCGCCGACCTCGCCGCCCGCTGCCGCCGCGACGACTTCGCCCGCGCGTG
This sequence comes from Diplodia intermedia, assembly GCA_021495925.1. Lineage (NCBI taxonomy): Eukaryota > Fungi > Ascomycota > Dothideomycetes > Botryosphaeriales > Botryosphaeriaceae > Diplodia > Diplodia intermedia. The sequence continues at coordinate 135,342 of JAKEKT010000076.1, read as the reverse complement.
CGGCGCGGATCGCGCCGGCGCCCTCAAACGCGGCCTCCTGGTCTGCTCCTACTGCCGCGCCACGCACCCGTGCAAGCACTTCGCCGCGCACGAACGCGGGCGCCCGCTCGAGCGCCGCCGCTGCCTGGGCGCCACGACGGGCGTCGCGCTGTGCCCGCACCGCGTGGTGCGCCACGAGCAGCTGCTGGCGGCGGCGAAATCGCCGCCGACGCTGACGAACGAGGGCAGGCTGGGACCGATGTTGCGGTGCGAGCCCTGCGACGCCGAGGCCTGGACGCACAGGTCGGATGCCACCCTCAAGCGCACCTACTTCCGCATGCAGGTGCCGCGGTATTCCACGATGCCGCGGCCCACGCTGGCGGCTGCTGTTGCTGCTTCTGGTGGGCCCATCTGCGCGCACATGGACTCCGCGGAGGTGGCACGCCGCTTTCCAGACTCGTGGCTGCGCGTGCCGTGGGATGGCTCCGCGGCCGGGTCTGACGCTGTGAGGTGCGACGAGATAGGGTGCCGCGCGCGCCTCAAGCTGGAGCGTGAACTGCAACCGAGAGGGGAGGGTGGTGTCACTGCCGTCGTCATCGCGATGAAGTCAGAGCGGTGGCTGCTTCTCGCGACCAAGACCGGCGCCGTGCACGAAGACTGGATGAATGCTTGCATCGAAGCCTCGTCTGGCACTGTTGGGAGATTGCGTAGCTAGATGTACCGGGAATGGGAGATGCCATAAGTAGTTAGCGGGGTTGGCTGGGATTGGCCCAATGATTATGGTGGTCAACAAACATGTGCGTAAACTTGGTTTCTTTTTACCGGAAAAATACATGACTGACCTTATAACTGCCTCAACAGTTTCAGACCAGTGCACCGACATCCCTCTGAGATCCTACACTTCTGTGTTCTTTGGCCGCCTTTCCAATGATTAGCTGATTTTACGAACAAATGGATCAGTGAAAGGGAACCTGGTTGTCTTATTTGCGGCGAAACAATCATGAACCTGTTAAGATGAGTAAACGATGCTCCACCAACGAAGTAGTTGGCTACTTATTGCCAATGAGCAAATCATCAAATCTATCAAAAATTCTCAAACAATCGATGCGGAGGCACTGTAACTGCCGCAGTTTCCACCATCCACTCTTGATCAACGCCGCAACACCTTCGCCCACGAGCGCGGACTCACACGGTACCGCGGCGCCTTGCCGCCCGCAACCTTGATCATCGTGTGAGCGTGGTAAACCCGCCACGACGCAAACACCAGCAGCGTCAGAGGAACCGTAAGCGCCAGCCAAACCCACCACAAGCTCGTAGCGCGCAGATCGTACCATATCCCCGCATCCAAAAACGTCTGCACGCCCCACACGCATCAGTCAGCACCGCCAACCTCCCATAAAAGAAATGCTCGACGACTCACTCACCGCGGTAAAAGTGCCGGGCAGAAACACCATCGTCAGCGCCGCGATGGCGCTCATACTCGCGCTATCCCGCCGCATATCGCGCGCGATGCTCAAGTTGTTGCCCGCGTCGTTCTGGGTGACGAGGTTGTAGACGAGATTCATGGCGCCGTCCTTGCGGCTCTTGTAGTTGACGAACCACATCTTCTGCTTGTGCAGGGACGCGAGGACGTACGTGGCCAGGTCCGCGACGGGCGTGTCTCTCGCGTGCGTCGGCGTCGGCGTCAGTGCGTGCAGGCGGGCGTGGGCGGCGCAGAGGGCGTCGGCGCAGCGGATGGCCACGTCGGCGTTGGCGATGTGCGAGTCGGCGTTCTGCGACATGACCTGCAGGTCGGCCGTCAGGCTGCCCAGCTTGTCGCGGTCCGTGTTTATCAGCCCCTCCAGGTGGTCGTGGACGAGCTCCATCTGAAAAGGTGGTCGGCGTTTGGCGTTAGGTATGGGTCGCTTGTTTTGCCATGGGGGAGGGAGGGGGCACGTCGGTGGCAGAAGAAATTGCCTACCCGCATGTGCCTTTTAAGAAAATCTCTCACCGGATAGGTAGTTGAATACAAGATACGGACGTAGATATACGTTTTAAATATATATATTTACGTACGGATCTTATATTCAACTACCCATCCGGTGAGATTTTTTTCGAAAGGCAGATGTGGGTAGGCAATTTCTTTTGTTACACACCGTGGGGGGTTTACGCCGACTTATACTTACCTTGGCGTGCATGAAGCGCCGGAACTTTCCTACGTGGAGCTTGGAAGCCTCGAATGAGAGGCTGGAGAGCGTTGCGTGAATGTGGAAGGGGTCGTCCAACATGGCTGCGATTACTTGGGGGCGGGTGAAGCTGAGCCTCATCAGGCTGGTGAGAGCATCGATGGTGGTGTCTTTCTCCTTGTGGGCTAGAATGTAGACGGTCAATTGGCGGGAAGGGATGTATTTCATGTAGACGGCAAGGGGTGAGCCTTGGATCGTGAGATGCCAGCGAGGATGTTGGCAAGAAAATTCTGAGAGAAACATCAGCCCTATCATTTGGCGACTCGAGCCAAGTTGGTTTTACCAAAGGCCTCAAGATCGCCGGCTTTGTTAAGCGTTGCTCGAGTAACTGGCGCCCAGTAGTCGGGGCGGCCAAGCGTGTTCATGGCGAAGGAAGGGTCGACGGAAAGCTCGGAGAAGAGCTCTCTCATGCTTCTACCGGTCAGGAACGTTTTGCAAGCGTACGTAGCAGGCTTCTGGTAGGGAACCCGGGGAATCGAGCTAATGAAAACGTTAGATGGGTGGCTTAGGGATCTGCATCAACTTTACGAACAAGCATAGCAAAGCCCTCTTCGATTCGGCCTGAGTGCGTTCAGTAGCAGAATATCTCTGTGTGGACCAAGTTTAGGTTTGGCGCAGGTACTTGGTAGACTAAGGGGTCTTACGGATAGCATGTGGCTGAGAGAATCTTGATGCAGTGTGACGAGCTCTGCGCCTTGTAAGGGGTTGCATAAATATCGCCTGGCTTTGCTTACTGACCTTGACGATCCTCGGTGATCTCAAAGCATTGGATATTGGTGCAAGTATCGAAGTTTGCGGCAGTCTTGAGAAGGGTCTCGAGCTGGATGGAAGCCATCAGATCTTGTAGCGAACGCGAGTCGGAGAAGGGATAGCGGTCGTGGCAGAGAGAGAAGTCCAAGTCGAATTCGCGCATGTCATGATCACCGGCGGTGACGTGCCGGGAAACATTGCCCGCGCCCCTCGACATTGGTCTCATGGGGACCGAGGCGTTCATCAGGGCTGCCTCAAGACGTGAGGGCTCATCATCGTGCATCTCCGCGACTTGTTTCACGCCGGAGTCCATGGCTTTCGCGAGCCGGAAAAGAAATGTGCAGAGTTGAAGACGATACGGCCACCCGGTTGTGTGACTCTTGCCGAATTGTTTTGGGGAATAGGCTGATTATATGATTTTCCCGTGGTTGCCTGGGGCGGATTTCTATGGTAAAGATTGCACCCTCCAAAAGCGAGGCGGCTACCGAAGCCAGGCGCACGCCCTTCTGAGTATCCAGGCTGCGAAACACGTCCAACCTTCTTTCACACTTGGGGGCGACATGTTGCTACGTAGGAGCGTAGATGCACACCTATCAACTTGTCGCCTCGTCGCGTGCGACCCCAAGCTGAGAAAGGATCCGGGCAGGCCCCAAAGCCTTCCACTGCTGTAGCCGCTCCTCGTCCGTGACCCACACCATCCCCATCATCCCGGCGCCGTTCGCACTCGCGCCATCCACGTTAGACCGCCTGCGGGGGATAACCAGCATCCATTCCTTCACAAGAACCACGTTGTGAGGGCATGCGCTGGCCTCGACTGAAACACCGAGAGCTTGCTTGGCTTCAGACAGCAGCGAATGGTACGCGTCCAAAAGGAGCTGGGCTGACGGAGTCGCGGGCCCAAAACGTCGAAGGAAGTACCGAAAAGGAACCTTGGCCGCGTGCGCATCGGGGCGATCAGGAAAAAGAGTAAAGTCGGCCGGATGGGTGAAAAGCTGCAGGTGCTTGTGCACGCGGCTGGATCCTGCGGCCTCCATGCAATTGTAGAGGGCGTAGTGCGGTCCCGAAAGCCGATTCCAAGCGGCCACGACGGCGTCAAAGTCGGCGAGGCTGAGAGGCTCGTCCTGGCGTCGGAAAGAATCGGCTGTAAGCAGGACGTACTGCGGCCGGAAGACGCAGAACTTGTTCAGGACGAGGTGGTGAGTCTCGTTGACGGTGCCAAGTAGCAGCTTGTCGTCGGCGAATTCCAGATCGCTTCCCGGTCCGAAGGTGCGCGTGGGCTTGTTGTCGTCGGGCGCATCCTGCAGTTGTGGTTTCCTTGCGAGGGCGGGACAGATGCGGAACTGGAACTGGGGGCGGGCTCAGCCGGCGGAACAGCTTCAGCCTCGCCGGCAAGCACTTACGGGGAATCCACCATCTGCGCACAGCACGGCTTCGGTCTCGCCGTAGACAATAAACTGGCGTTGCGCCAGATCGTCAAAGGTTTCCAGTACCGCTCTCTCGCTCATCGGATCCTGCATGGGGAGCATGTCTCCTTCGTCTGTCGGGATAGGTGTTTCGGAGCAACAGTTGCTTCACCGGAATGGGCATGCTAGGGTTGAGTACTAGCGCGCGATACAAATTCGAGGGAGTGGCATATGGATATTTCGAAGAGGGCAGAGACGCCGCAGGATAGGTAACGAAAGAGGAGTGCGGGGTTCCCGCTTGACGAGATAGCGCTTAGTTTACCTCGCCTCCGATTGGACAATGTTGAGTAGCTCCAGGACACGAGAAACAAGGCCGGAAAGAGAGCGATCCCTCACGCTGCCATCATAGAGAAAATCAGAAGACTTTATAACTTCAGAGCTAATCTCATCGTTATTTTATTGGACGATATGTTGGTCGCCGACCCCGAAAAGGGCAAGCCCATCGCAATGCATGCTTTACGATTGGAAAATGTGAGGGATGATCCCCATGGTTTTGATTTTGCGACCTTCGATGCCTTTTACATGTTCATAACCGAGGAACTGATGAAAAGCAACACGATACTCCATAAGCAACGTTAAACTTTGAGGCCCATCCTCTATAATCTGGTTGATTTCTAATTGCCGAGCCGCTGCGTCTTCTGAAGACCGTTTTGCCAATTTGTGTGTGCTTAAAGAGAGGATGTTACTCAAGTACGATTGACTTGAAATGCCTCTCAGCCTTGAGCCAGCTTCCAAACACAACTTTACCCAAACCCAGCCGGCGAGATACACCATCGGTAGTTTCAATGGCCATGACATTCATGAATATCTGGTATGGGATAACAGATCCTTCCATGACAAATTCGGTTTCCTCAATCGGTAACGGATCCACCTTGAGGTTTCGACCAGGGATGAAATATTTCAGGTCATATGAAGTACTTTGGCCGGCCCATGTCAACGACAGAGCAAAGAATTCCAGTTTGAACGGACCATTTCCCCCTCTCTGGAGTGCGTTACTCTGCCCTGGCAGATCTTGAAATGTCATATGTCCAATGATCTTTTGCCCGCATCGGAGGGAAAAACGCAGTCCCACCCTTTTCCATTCGTCAAGTAGAGTGCCGACTTCCAAGGCTGCAACCTGTGAGAGTGCTAGGATACGCCCAGGAACCAAAGCCTTCTCTTTCTGCTCCTGAGAAAACTCGTCTAGAAATTGCGGTTGTTCCGTGTGCTCTGGATGAAGTCCGCGGCAATCTTCCCAAAACCGAAGATACGAGGGCCACCGTTCTCTGAAAACTGTTTCATAGTTGGCAGTTGTCAAATTCTCCGGCGGTGACTGTTTCATGCATCCTGATAGCCACATCAACGCTGAGAACATCCTCATTTCCCGTCGATCAAAACTTTCACCATCGTCAATATCTACGATATCAGCCGACTCTTCACTATTTTCAGTCTGTTTGTCGTCGTCGGCCAATCCTTCACTAAATCCAGTCTCTTCGTTCTCAGCCCAACCTTCGCCCTCCCGGAGGTCTTGATCCATAGGCCGCGGATAGACCAAAGACGGCCCATGATCCGAAAGCGAGTCGATAAACACCCAGGATGCCACTGAAACAACCTGTCTCTCTGGATAACTGACGAAGCCTCTGACAGAAGCCCAAGACCAGCTAGGATGGAGATTAGAGTGATTATGCATGCGTCGTTTATTGCAGCCGAACGTACGCCAAAGGAGGGCTCTATCAAAGTGTTCGAGGGGTAAGCCGAATCGATGATTGTTCCCATAAAATAGGTTGAGGACACCTGTGAAAGCAGGAAGGATATCGCTTTCCCTCGCCAGATTGCGTCTTGAGAAGTCGCTAACGGCATCCCAATACCTGGGGGCCCCTCCTTGGAAATTTCCCCGAAGACTCATAGCACCTCCGTCCCATCTGTAGAACTTGTTGTCCGTAGTTAGATCGATTTCCCCCTCCTTCTCAAGAAACAACCCATCTTCCGTAAAGAACAGGAGCTGGCAGGATAGCACCGCTTCCTGATACGTCCATCCCCGCGTATTCCACAATGACCTTCTCAATATGCCAGGGAATTGTGGGCATTGAGTATGTTCTCGGCAGATTATCCCTTGAATGCTGATCCGATGGCGTGGCTTCCGCAATAGATCTTCTGCAACCCCATAGAGCCCGTGATCTGCGTCCTTTCCTTGAAGTGCCACAAAAGTGACAAACGCATGGCTGTATATTTGTCCCATAGCGTCGAGTTGAATCTTCTTCACCGGATGATTGTCGTCATCCTGCAAAATGCAGAGACGGTCAACCCAAAGATAGCGTTTTCCAAGAGATTTGCATGCGGTCATTGCATCTCTGATTGTTGCTGGAACATGCATTCCTTCGAGGCTGTTCTTCATTGCGAGCTTGCCGATGTTTTCGTGAGTTGCCTGACAAGAGTTGCTGTCACCCCAGACGTAGCTTAGGCAGATGTATTCACACGGCTCTGTTATTGGCACAACAGATCGCATCGCCACGTCAATGAGCCGGAAGCCTTCAGGTGGGTTCAAAGTTGTTCTCGGAGTGTCGTCGTCTAGCCATGTTGACACAGTCGCCCAGTCTATCCGCTCCGGCATGTTGAGCTCAGGAAAAGCTGAGTCCATCACCCAGTGAATGTTCCTGGTCTCGATGCAGTCGAATCCTCCGATATGTTTTTCTTTGCTTCCACAGACGAGGGAGATATTGACTCGGCCTCCACAGCGCCGCAGCAGGATACGCGAGCTGTCGTCGTGTCCTGTTTCCCGGAGTACAATTTTGGCCACTAAAGAACATAGTCCGCATACGTTCCGGCGGACAAGCAGTGTCGACAACGGGTCCAGATATACTGACATTCCTGGTTTGCGGGACTCGGCGTATCTCTCTCTGCAGTTTCGTAGACTTTCAGGGCACTCAGAAACCTCTACCAGCATATCTGTATCACAATGATACTCTGCCAACCACAGATGAGCGCAGAAAGTACAAAGAAACTTGGAGCTCTTGACAGGGATATTGTCCTGATCCTTGTTCCAAGAATTACGCTTTTTTCTGGTGTGGAACATGAGCTTGAGTAGACTCGCTGATGGGTTCTGGATGGTCTCCTCCGGTTTGTCGTTGTACCAGAAGATCGAGATCCTGTCGCTTTCCTGGAGACTCTGACACAGGTAACAGAATTCATCACCCTGAGGCTGAAACGGACTGAGTAGCTGGTCCGAACTGTCTTCCATTTTCTATTGCACGACATGTTAGTTGTTCGACTGTGTTTATATTCCACACTTAATATCTCCGAGACTGCGGGTCACTTACGCTGGTGGAAGGCCATGCAGGGAGAGCTGATTCCTCGTGGACTATGGCTGCAATACGCGTTTTGTTGATCGTACGCGGGGTTCCTCTTGCGATGGAAGGAGCCGAAGGACGGAGAAGTCACTGTCTGAGGTCCTCAGAGAAGTTTCCGGGAAAACGTAGTATCAAGAAGAACGAAGGATTTACCCCGCTCTGGTCGTCTCCACATCGGCTTACGTGACTCGTACAGGATCGGGTCCAACATGAAGATTCTGCTTGGCAACTAGTACTACCATGGTTCCAATGTTACACAACATATGCAGTGCAGTAATCCATCATCTCACAGTACCGGCACGTCCTTCGTCTCAAGTGATTGAGTCCACACACGCCCGCACAAGATTCGCGTGGAAAGTGGAACCGAATGGTTGGATCAACCTGTCAGCATTGAAAGCATATGTGGACGTTCCAGCTGCCCATCCATATGGAAAGAATACAGCTTCCGGGATTCCAGAGGGCAAAATCCTGGTAACCTGCTGTCTCTCCGGGACGGGCTCCGCTCCGGTTTCTCTACCATAGCCCCGACCCGGCCATCTGAGCCCATCAGCGACGTACCACTCTTCCTACGTAGGCAGTCGAATCCAACATCCGGGCGAAGACGCGACCACTAAAAACACACAAATACGTCCAGATCTTGGATTCAACTACCCATGAATAAGTGCACTATCTGCGTGAAGCCTGATCGCCTTTCCCCGTGCCCCAATGTACTGTACAAAAGCGTGGAATGCCGCTGCAAGCAGCCATCCCTCAACGCACTCCAACCCCCCGCCTCCGCCTCCGCCTCAAACCGCCGCCAACAACCACAACCGCTCAAACCCACGCCTTATCCAAATTCCCCTCAAAGTCCCCATCCTTAAACGGCACATTCGCATCCCCAAAATCCGTATCCTGCAACGCCGTCCGCGCCGCCTCCGTCATGACATCCCAATCCAACAACGCATACATGACGCCCTCGCTCGTCTTAAACTGCAACTCATGATTCGTCGGGAAATTGGTGAAGTACTCCACCATAACCGCGTCGCCATTCCTCTGCGGCTCCGTCGTCTTCTTGTACTCGCCGTGCCCGCTGGCGGCGGCGCCGATGAGCGTGGGGGTGTCGGCCGCCGGGTCGTCCAGCCACACGACCACGTTCTCCCAGTCGTGGCGGTGCGCGCCGGTGGAGACGCCGTCGGAGGGCTGGTCCTTGGGGAAGTACCATGCGTACATGATGCCGAAGCGCCCGTTGTGCCATGCGCCTCGCGTGTATGTCTGGCCTTTGGTTGTGTCGCGGCAGCCGCCGGTGGAGGAGCCGGTGTCCTGCTGTGGGATGGTCAGATTGGCGTTGGGGGCCGCGGTATGTATGTATGGGAAGGGGGGGATGGGGAGGAGGAGAGGAGGAGGGAAGAGGAGGGAGAGGAGGAGAGGAGGAAGGAAGAGGAGGAAAGGAGGAGGGGGAGGAGGAGAGGAAGAAGAGGAGGGGGAGAAGGGATGCTACGTACCAGTCCGCCGCTCGTGTCTCCCGCGTCGTTGACGGCCGTGTACGGCTGGCAGCCGTGCGCGATGTGTAGCTGCGGCGCGAACCGCTTGATGCCGTCGCCCTCGGTGCCGGTGCGGATGGCCTCGGGCAGAGGGTTGAGCGAGTCGTGCGGAACGGTGTCGCGGGCCTGCAGCTGCTGGATGAAGGGGGCGGCGGCGGCGTGGGAGGCGGCCGCGAGGACGACGGAAACGACGGTGGTGAAGTGCATGGTGGTTTGGACGATGTTGGAACTGGATTCGTGTGTGTGTGTGGTTTGTGTGTGAAGGCACTGGAGAGGGAGAAGGGGTGGGTTATATAGCTTTGCGTCTCTGACGGGGGGGTTGGATAAATTTAGATGGTGGTTGACCGCAATGGGAGTTGGTACCTAAGCAGAAGCGGCAGCTCGGAAGCCGGAATTGACGACATTATCACGCCTGTCTCGCTTGGAGTTTCGAGCTGAGGGTGGGCAAGGAGGGTTTCCGGCTGGGGTGGCGTTGAGATTCGCTTGGTGGATGGTATTGTCGTATTGGGCTGAGTCGTGTGCGTGGTGTACGGTGGGGGAGCCCGTGTTTGTGATTACAGCAGTGCAGCACCCCATGAGGATGTGTTGAAACTGCATGCGGCCAGCATCATGCTGCTTCAAGCATGTACCTGGAGATGGGCATGGGTGTATGATTAGAGGAGGAAACGGATCGAAACGCCCCCTGAGACAGGGCATGGAGGGAACGGGGAGATACACACCTTCCCGAAACGCATTAGCCTTGGCCGCAAGCAGTAGCGTCAGGGTCCTACTTAAGCAGGAGATCCGGGCTGAACTGTTAAGCTTAAGACTAATCGTATTTGCGACGATCACTAAACGTGTAAGCGACGTGGGCGATGCTCGATTGAGCCATGAGTCGCATCACAACCCAGGTGGTGCAGTCCTGCTTGGAGTGTCGCTGATCAAGTTGCACCCGGGGTACGGGACTGCCTTCAGCAGTACGACATGAGTTCCCAGAAGCCATGGATAAGACTGCTCTTGTTCACATTTTCGTATTGATGACACAGGAAGATTGCAGAGAAAAGCATCCAGTATGGCCGGGTCAGAGGGACCAGTTTAGCCGTGGGTGGAAACGGAACGCGAAAGCGCCGAGACGCAGGTACGATGGTGGCGCCAGGCTGACTCGCAGTTGCACATCATCACGGAGCCGCACATCAACACCCACAGGTGGTTTCAACAGCGAGCAACAGAGTGAAACAGCGGTTCCGGTGCAAGCCGGCGGCGGGTGCAGGTCTCAGTGTTATATCGGGCTGGCGGAAGGCAGCAAGGGTACAGCCAGGATATAGCATAGCGACCATGCAGAAGGCGTTTCGAAAATAGCGAAGAGCTGTTCTAGATCCAGGCACAGGCAATGCAAGAGACACTCGGAGAGAAGAGCGCCGACAAGCATTGTCTTGGTGATCGGGCAGCAGTGGATCGTGGCCCGGAAGCTGGCGGACGCCGAGGCCAGTGCTGATGTACAGCACGGCGGGGATCCTTTCTTGGCCGGCGTTATAGCACTGAGACCTATGGGGTAGTTGAAGCAGGAGACTGGCCGCTGCTGAGGTGTGGTAGGACTGGAGGTGATACCGGGAGCACAGGGTATACAGCGTTTTTCCAGAGCCAGGTCGCTGGGAGAGAAGCAGTGCTGGTGTGCTTGTACAACGATCGAAAGGGGAGGCGATGCGGCGGTGCGACGAGACGATGGCGATTGTTGGTGTTGAGCGGGGAAAGAATGCGGGCAGCGCACGGACCGCGGCCCTTTCTTTCTCTGGCTTCTCCTGTTCTCCTGCGACCGCAGCACCGCTGTGCACTCACCCTCCACGTCATCACTCGCCCGTCGCATCCGCCCTTGCCCATCGCAATTGTCCCCCCCGACGCTTCCGGCTGAGCTGCTCTCATTCCGTTCGCATCCGTCTCGCGTGAAGTGGGTATATTTGACACAGTCTGTCCAGCCCAGGGCGTCCACTGTCACTCGCCAACTTTTGTTCTGGCGAGCGCATCAGGTGGCCAACAACATGCAACAATGTGGCAAGCGACGTTACTGCCGTTGCCATCTCTGGACTTCCCCCCGACGTACCTCTGGTTGCTGTGTGGCCGAGTCCGAGGCTGCCTTACAGCCTGAAGTGATTGTTGACCGTTGCACGGCTGCTAACCGAAGAGCTGATCAGGAACTTCGAAATAGCACGACTCTTTCTCTATCCAGCCATTTTCTTTGCTTCTTCTTACCTCAGTCAATGCAATCTTCCTGGTCGCTATGCCTGCGCCATGTGTTCGAATGCTGCTTTCGCCGCACCAACTCAACTGCTGTCACCTCCGCCTTTAGCACTTCGCAATCATCTTCACGTCTTTCGGCTGCCTGACCAATGCAACACCTACACCGGAGCTCGTACATAGGGGTTACAGGTCGACCTAAATCCCAACACTACTATTATTACCAATAAAGCTATGTTCACCGAATCGCTGCTGGCTTATCGCCTACACGAATACGCAAACGCGTCGATTGGACAACGGGTCGGCAACATCATTTCGGAGCGGGCGCGCCGCGCGCGAGGGCCACCACCGAAGCCCGAATGGGGTGCGTGTGCCTCGTTCCGCCCCGGCCAAACCTACTTGCATTAAACCTCTGCTTCCCAGAAATAAAAACACAGTGCCTTCTCTCATCAATCGCCACAGGCGACCACAAAAAAAACCATGTGGAACCGCACAAAACAACAGAGCAGAGCCGGCCTCGACAAAGCCTGGAGCTGGGCCGACAAGCAGCTGGGCGACCCCGTCAACAAGCTCTCCAACAAGCTCGGCTCCGAAGCCTTCTGGCCCATGTCCCTCGACAAAGAGAGCGACAAGGCCGCGCGGATCCTGTCCAACTTCTGCAGTGCGTGAAAAGAAAATGGCCCTCCCCTCAGCCAATCCTCCGCCCCCCGTACCGGCCATGTTTTACCCCTGAAAACTGACACCGCCGACAAACAGAAGACGGCATCGAAAAATCGCCCACGTCCTCATCCACCTCCACCACCTCCTCCTGGAACAGCGAGAAGAGCAGCAGCAGCATCAGCAGCACCAGCAGCAGCAGCAGCTACAAAAAGCCGTTCGGCCCCAACAAAATCCCCGCCTCGGTGATCCGCGACGCCGTCGGGCTCGCCATCTTCACCACGGTGCGCACGGGGCTCGTGCACTTCTCGGGCGCCAGCGGGTCGGGCGTGCTCATCGCGCGGCGCGCCGACGGGTCGTGGTCGCCGCCGTCGGGCATCCTGCTGCACACGGCGGGCGTGGGCTTCCTGCTGGGGGTCGACATCTACGACTGCGTGCTGGTCATCAACACGTACGAGGCGCTCGACGCGCTGTGCAAGCTGCGCTGCACCGTCGGCGGCGAGCTCAGCGCGGCGGCGGGCCCGGTGGGGGGAGGGGGCTCCCTCGTTGATTCGGACGTGGCGCATAAGCGCTATGCGCCCGTGTGGACGTATGTGAAGAGTCGCGGGTTCTATGCCGGCGTGCAGATGGATGGGACGGTGGTGGTGGCGAGGGCGGACGAGAACGAGAGGTTTTACGGCGAGAGGGTGCCGGTGGCGAGGATTCTGCGGGGGGAGGTCGCGAATGTGCCCGAGGGGAAGGTGGACGCGCTGTGGGAGGCGGTGCGGGCCGCCGAGGGCGCGGATGGTGGCGTCGATACGAGGTTTATGATGACGCCGGACGGGAAGCCCGTCGAGGGATGGACGCCGCCGGTGAGGGGGCATCGGCCCATGCCGAGTATTAATTGAGGGAGATTTTTGTGGGCTGGGTTTGGATGGTGTTGGTTGATAGAAGGGCTCGACGGTATGTGTTCGTCCGCCATGTTCTATGCCTGGTGCAAAAAAACGCTGATGATGGTTTACAGGAACTTCAAGCTACGGGATATTAGACTTAATACGAGACACATTACGACATCAGAGGCAAGAGCACACGGCAGTGGCGCTGCTCCGGCAACGTCGTCTCGGACGCCTCCGGATACTGAAGCGCCGCCACCCGCGGGCTCCACGTACTAAACTCGGGCCACTCCCACCCTTCAAACAACTTCATCGTGCTGTTGTACCCCCTCGCCTCCAGATATGCCCTGTCAACATTCGGATTCCCCGTCCGCGCAAACGACCCCCACATGTCCTGCACCGCGTTCGTGAAGTATATATCGTCATCCACGCGCACCGGCTGATCGAACAGATAGTACGTGCCGAAAACCTCGTACAGGTCGCCCGAGTGGCAGCGGTAGTACGGCGTGTGCGGCTCGCCGACGGGGAACGAGCACGCGCCGTACCAGTTGTAGTACGACAGCCCGTACGCGCGCTCCATGCTGTACACCCACAAGCTCTCGAAGGCGGCGGCCGCGGCGCCGACGGACGCGAAGGCGCTGCCGTCGCACTGCAAGGTGGCGTCGGAGACGACGCTGATGCTGGCGTTGTAGGCGTCCGGGTACACCGTGCTGCCGTTGCCAAGGACCGATGCCGACTCCTCAATGCCATCCACGACCCACAGCCCCGACTCCAGCACCGCGTCCGCCTGCGCCCTCGTCGCCCGGCCGTTCGCCACCAGCACATCCAGCCCCTCCCGGAACGACGTCAGATTCGGCCCCAGCTCCGTCTCCAGCAGCGACTGCCCCTCGTCCGGCATGAAGCCCAGCATCATCTTAACCGAGTTAACCGCCGCCCGGCCCTTAGCGACCTGCGCTATGGGGATGTCCAGCGTATACACGCCATCCACGACAGTCGTCCAGCTGCCATCATGCTCCGCCGTCACGTTCCGCAGCAGCGTCTCCGCCGGCAGCCCCCGCAGACACTCCAGCCTCGCAGTCCCGTTGCCGCCGCCGCCGCCACCGCACAACGGGCTGATATACGGCTCAACCGCCGCGCCCGCCTCCCCGCGCGTCCGCGCCCACCCCGCGCCGCCCGACTGCACGACGGCGCCGGCAAACAGCCCCTCGGCCATCGGCGACGCGACGAGGTCGATGACGGAGCCGCCGCCGGCGGACTGCCCGAAGATTGTGACGTTGCGCGGGTCGCCGCCGAAGCCGGCGGCGATGTGGTCGCGCACCCAGCGCAGCGCGGCGATCTTGTCCGACGTCGCGTAGTTGCCGGGGACGGCGTCGTCGGAATCGGCCAGGGCCAGGTAGCCGAAGACGTTGAGGCGGTAGTTGACGGTGACGACGACGGCGTCGGCGCGGGTGGCGAGCGACGCGCCGTCGAAGGTGGAGTCGGCGCCCGTGCCGGTTTTCATGGCGCCGCCGTGGAGCCAGAGGAGGACGGGTTTGAGGGGCGGCGGCGGGAGGGGATGGTTGGTGGCGGGAGGGACGGAAGGGGTGAAGACGTTGAGGTGGAGGCAGTCTTCGCTGTTGCCCCAGGGGTTGAGGCCGAGCGCGTTCCCCTCGAACCAGCCCGCCTGCAGGCACGCGGCGCCGTGCCGGGTTGCGGAGACGAATGCGCGGTGCGGCGGTGGCTGCGCGTGCTGGAAGCGGAGGGCGCCGACGGGTGGCTGCGCGAAGGGGATGCCTAGGAAGCGGAATGCCATGTGGTCGCGGAGACCTTCGAAGGTGGTGCCGTTCGCGGAGGCGTTGATGCGGGGGTAGGCTGAGAAGTCGGTGTCGACTTTGTCCACCATGGGAGCGCTGTTCGTGCAGAGGGAGTAGTGGAGGCTGGAGTCGTTGGCGGCAGATGTGGATGCGGAGTGCCAGGAAACCGGCGATGAGTGGCCGCAGTCGGTCCAGAACAGCTCGTCATCCTGGATGTTGCCGATGAATTTCTGGTAGTTCAACTGGTCGTGGAAATGCTGTATTTGATCACAGCCCAGTAGAGTCTCGTCGTAAGATTTGCACCCTGCCACGGCGTCGTCGAAGCTGGACTTCTGGTGCACGAACAGAGCGCTCGGCTTGTCAGCATGACTCGTCCAATTGCCGTCGTTCTGGAAGAGCACCGTCACTCCGCCAGACGCCGCGGCGACGAGGGGCACCACAAAGATGGCAGCACAGGAACGAGACAGCATATCTGCAGGACGCTAGGGAATCGAAGCGGGGAACCCAGTGGAGCCATTCATCTACTTATAGCGAGCATTCTGTCCGTCGACGGCATGCGGCTGTGGCGGAAAAGCCGACGGTCTTGGGTGAACGCTGATCGACCCCCCAATCGAGGCATTTACCCCCAAGTCGGTGCCATCGTCAGGTACCACCGTCTCGTTTCTCCCCCGCCATCGCCCCGCTCCCCGCACCCCGTCGGCAATTGACGCCCTACCCCGGACTCCCGACCAAGGAAAAAGCCGCCGAGCCCCACAACCCGGCCTCTGCTTCCCCGGACCCCATCCTCCTCAAAGAACCCAACGGCTACACAACAGCCCGTCACCACAACATCGCGAAGAAAAGGGTTACGAGGGAGATCCATACAAAGCCAAGTTCTCCCTATCCGTCAAGTCCAGCAGCCGCGCATCCACCACCACCTCCCTCCTCGCGCCCCCACCATCCACCCTCTCCACGACCCCGACCTCCCCCACCAACCCCCCGCGATCCAACCCATCCCTCCTCCCATTCTCCTTCTCCAGATACCACCGCAAGCCCAGCACCAGCAGCATCGGAAACACGCACGCCACCCACAGGACGACGTGCCACGTCACCAGATACCGCGGCTCGTACCGGGGCCGGAACAGCTGCGGGCTGAGGACGTTGCCGAGCGCGTAGCCGACGTGGTACAGCGCGACGACCGTCGTCTCCTTCGTGTGCCCGGCGGAGCAGTTCGCCGCCCACACCATGACCACGCTGTACGGGATCCCGCCCGTCGCCCGCATCCAGATGGCGGCGAGGAGCCCCCAGCGGTTTCGCCACGGCAGCGCCAGCAGCAATGCGCACGAGACGATGGGCGGGACGTACGCGGCGGCGGACAGCCAGGCGCGGGCGTTGCGGACGCGGGCCAGGAACCACGCGGCGGCGGCGAGGGATGCGAAGGCCGTGACGCCGTTGACGCAGCCGAGGAGGGTGGTTTGCAGCGTCGTGAAGCCGAAGGACTTGATGAGCAGCGAGTACTGGTTCGTCAGCCCGTTGGCCGTTTCCTGCGACCACGCGTGCGGGAAGAAGAGCCACGTCTTGGGGTCGAGCAGGGCTTCGCGGAACTGCGGGCGCTTGAAGCGCTTCTGTTCGATGCCCGAGTGGTTGCTGCGGATGCGGAGGACGGATTGCGCGCGTTGGGTGGGCGTGAGGAAGTGCGCGGTTAGCGGGCTGGAGGGGAAGAGGGTGGAGACGAGGGCGCCGTAGAGGATGGTTAGGGTGCCGGTGATTGCTGCGGTGTCGTGTCAGTTGTTGGGGGGTGCTGGCGGGGAAGACGGATATGGCTGGGCTTACCCATGAACCATTTCCACGGGTTGAAGTTGCCCGTGTCGATGAAGAGGACGCCGTAGGAGAGCAGGCCGGAGGTGATGGGGCTGGCGTTGCCGATCGCCCACATGCACGGCATCAGCACCGCTTGCTCGTCGTAGGTGAAGAACATGGACAGGATGAGCAGGAAGGCGGGCACGATGCTGGCTTCGGCGATGCCGAGGAAGAAGCGGACGACGAAGAGGCTGGCGAAGTTCTTGCACGGGATGTGCAGTAGGAGGATGCAGCCCCTGGTGACTGGGGTCAGTTGGATGTGAAGAAGAGATGGAAGATGGCTGGCGTACCAGATGATCAGGTTTATCGAGAGATATTTCGCGACGGGGAATCTCTGTAACGCCCAGTTCTGCGGCCACTCGGCGAGAAGGTATCCGAGGTAGAAGATGGATGATAGCCAGTTGTATTGTGTTGAAGTCAGGTTGGCATCCTCCATTATCCCGAGAATGGCTGAGCTTCCCAACTACTTGGCTTTTAGTGTTCGTGGAATGGATTAGATCGTCTCGTTTGACCTACCGTTTGCTTGTCCACATACATCAAATGATATCCGATGCAAAGGAACGACAGGATCCAGATGACACATTTGTTTCTGATCTTCCTCGCCTCCTCTGGAGTTGGATCATCCACCTTGATGTTCGAAAAGAGCTTGTAACTTTCGTCGGCGTAGCGCTCCGTCAGCTTCGCCGTGGCTCGTGCAGCAGCGGCATCGACATCGACGGGCTCTGCGGTAGAGCCGGGGACCTTCGACATGGTGCACGTTGGATGAAGCACTGACGAGTCGCTCCCTCCAGAAACATGCAATTAAGGGGCTCAAATATTCAAGGCGAAATCTAAAGATGTGAAAATATACGGGTGAAAGAACTCCAGGTTGTGGGGCTTCTGACTGTGCAAAAAGCGGAGCGCCGATGATGCCATGAGCCGACGGCATCTGGAGCTCGACCTGATACGCTACGTGTTTGCCAATTCCAGGGAATGGGTAGGGGTCTCTCTTGGCTCGAGATAAGCAACGGACATTCTCGTTGGGCAGTCTTGTGTTCGTACAAGCATGGCGCGGCAAACGCAGTCAACTCACCCGTCGATGTTGGGATGTTGGCGTCACTTTGCATGGAAACAGTGAACGGACCTTGCAAGCCATTATCATACCCCTCATACCATGTGCGCTCTTTTGAACCCCCCTCTTGTCATATCATTGAGGAGGAGGGTGCGGGGTTAGCCGATAACGAGGTAGCGCTTAGTTCGGGTCGTCTCCGATTGGATGGAAGCCAAGTACAAGACCGGAGCTGAAAAGACGGAGTCTTCCATCTCCCACATTGAGAAACGTCATAGAAGGTCTTGGAGGTGAAATAATGGCCGACCGGCGAGAAGGAAGGCCTGTCCGTAGTTCATGTATGTCGCCACCAAGGCCGGACATGTGAGGAAGATGCCTTACCGTATGCGGCCTTTTTATCTTATCTGGGCGTCATGGGCATAGAGTTTGGTTACCCCATCTCGTCCCGACCCTCCGATCTGTGCGAAAAACGCCACGTGTGGCTGCGGCACAGGAAGCTTCACTTGCTAGAGCTCAGCCGCTACGTTCGTAGCAGTTACGCTGAGGCTACTTCCGCGGGAATGGGGTAGTTGGAGACGCGCCATGCAGGAATAGGAAAGCGGAGATGGTGGCATCACATGGGTGAGTCCAGATGCCGGCAACGCTTGGTTGCAACCATACCGCATTGGGTTTGAGGCTCAGGCAAAGGACCCTCCGCCAAGGCCTGGTCGCGCACAAGGCCCGTGGGAACGCGTGGGGTAATGCAAATTGCAGCGCGCCTGGATCGCTGCTCTGGAGGTACCGTGGACTCGGGCCTGGGTCTGGCGGAATGCACAGCCTTAGGGTTAGCGTTGACACAGCTACATATAGGCAAGGACCCCTGACCCGGGAAAGCTGCTCGATCCCAGTCGCACCTTTCCAAGTGCAGTCCAACGCTCTCTCACCATGGTCGCTGTTCCCGGCCGCGTGCTCAGCCCTATCGAGACCCGCGCTTCTCCCCATGTCGACAAAACATCGCCGACCATCTACACCATTGCCTCCATGACCTGCATGCTGGCACTCTCCTTCATGCTCGGTGAGCAGCAGCAGCCCACGAATCAGTCCGCGCACCCACTGACATCGCCAGGCTCAAGATCACGGCACCTGCGGCTCAACAACATCTCCAGGATGAACTTTGTGCGCCAGCTCGTCGTCCTGATGTACATCCTGGGCATCATGTTCATTGTCGCCCTGGCCATCCTGTCCAACGGCTTGGACATAAAGACATACGCCGACTGCCACGCCGCCATCGTCATGTGCCTGGCCTTCTACATGGGAAGCAAACTGCTCCTGTATCTGTTCCTGGTACGTATCTGCCTCGGGTCGAAGGGATCAACAAACTGACAAGCATGCCTGCAGGTCGAGCGCGCCCACGTCATCCGCGCACCAAGCACACGCCGTCTCTCGGACAAGGTCTGGCTGACCGGCATGGCCATCGTCTGCCTGGGCTTCGGCGCGCTCTCCGTCGTGGGCTTCATGTGGCCGGTGGCACAGATCACCGACGGCCAGTGCCGGGTCGGGCTGCTGCCACGCGTCACCATCCCCATCATCAGCTTCGACATTGTCATCAACATCGGCTTCACCGTGCTGTTCATCCGCCTGCTGTGGCCGCTGCTGAGCTTCCACTCCAAGCGGGCGTCGCGGCTCGGGCTCGCCGCCACGTCCAGCAGCAGCTGGCACCGCCGCGTGCTGGCGCGCAGCCGACCGCAGCAAGACCAGCCCGCCGTCGAGGTGCGCGGCGGCGGCGGCAAGCACAACGTCGCGCGCATCGACGTCGGCAACACGCGGCTGCTGAAGGTGCTGCGCAAGCTGGTGTTCAAGACGGTCGTCGGCGGCGTGCTGGTCATGGTGCCGACGACGGCGAACCTGGTGCTGCTGTTCAGGTGGGAGGCGCACGAGCCGGGCTGGATGTGCGCCACCATCTGCTCGCTCGACGTCACCTGGTCCATCGTCGTCGTCCACTGGCTCACCGTCGACCCCGCCGACCTCGACGGCTCCATCGACCTCCCCAACGGCGGCGGCAAAACCCTCACAACGACCACCACCACCACATCCCCGCCCTCCCCATCCTCCTCCAAATACACCACCACCACGAGCCGCCTCTCCCGCTCCTCCAACAACAGCGTCCGCATCCCCCCTTCCCCCTCCTCCCCAACCGCCCGCATCCGCCGCCCCTCCTCCTTCCTCCTCGCCATCCCCGGCGCCTGCGCCGCCCCGCTCGCCAAATCCCTCACCGTCGTCACCGCCGCCTCGACGTCCGACGCCGCCGACGAGGGCGAGCAGGCCCCCTTCGGCGCCGTGCGCAAGCGGACGAGCATCAGTCAGAGCTCGCTCAGGGAACCGTTGCCGTCGCCCGCCATGTCGGAGACGACGTCGACGACATCGAGGTCGACGTCGACGATGGGGGGCGGTGGGAACGGGAGTGGGTGCGAGAGTGAGAAGGGGTTGTTGACGCCGCCGCTGTCGGTGGAGGTGGCGGCGCCCACGGCGGCGGGGGCGGATGCGAGGAGGGCGACGGTGGCGGGGGAGCAGGAGCAGCTCGGGTTGCGGCCGGTTGTTGTTGTTGGGCCGGTGCCGGTGCCGGGGTCGAAGGGGAGGGGGTCGGTTTGAGGGGTGTGTCTGTGTGTGTGTGTCTTTGTGTGGAGAAAGGTAGACGGGGTGTAATGATCTAATTAATGATGTGATGTGATGGTGGTGGCGTTTGCTTTGGTCTTTGGTGGTATATGATAGTGTATAAATATGGAGAGAAGGGTGGAAATTAAACTACACATAGAAATGCGCTCTACTACTAGGTACTTACTGGTGACCGTCGGATTTATGTGATGGCGCAAGCCGATGGTGCTATTGGGGTTTGTGAGCACGCGATGCGGTATGTGAAAGTGGGGTCGAAGCAACCCGCGATCGATGTCCTCCATCTTCAAGCCTTTCTCCGAAATCATGCCATTTAGATGTCACTGCCCTCTTAGCGCGTTCCTAGTACTAAGCCGAGACTTGTCTTTCGTTGTGTGTTGAGCTGCGGCGATCACCAGCCCAATCAACTTCCTCTCCGACACCCCACCCGCACGCTACTTCCTCCCGCCCGCTCCCCCACGGAGGATCAGATAAGCGAGAGTGCGATACCGGAAGCCTTTGACGATTTGGCTGAAAGTTAAATAAACTACAGAGACGGTACTCCCCTCCATTCCCTTGCTCATCCATGCTCCCGTTTTGGGTGTAACACCCTTTCCCGCCAAGTTTTCTTGTTCTGCTCGTCTGCCCCTTGTTCTACATTGCCAGTGCTAGAACCAGGGTGTGCCGTGTCATCGCGCTCTGCATTAGACGAGTTCTGGATGTTTCTTCTTCTTTTACCGGCTGGGCGCACAGCGCCACCAGCAGGCGAACGGAGGGATCCATCGTTCGGCTGAGATTTCGGCTTCGCAGCTTTTGGCATTGAAGATTCCCCAACGGTTCTACCCGCCCGGATCTGGGGTAGTTAGAGCTTTGGCCGAGGCGGTGGAAGTGTAAGAGGTGCGGGAGGTGAGGGGGGTTCTTCCATCGACCACATATGCATGGTAATAGTCCAGTCGGGTTGGACCACGTCTTCCCAGACCTGAGGCAATATAATCTCCCCATCGGGGCCAACAAGATCGTAGTGGCCATAATTTACATGCTGCCCGATCACGTCGACGTGAAGAAAAGCTTGCTTTATAAGCTCTTCCATTCCCTGTCGTTTCGTAAGCTGACTTCATGTGGAACATGTTGTCACAAATATACAGAGGACAGCTCCTTGAGCTCCAGGGTGACGTACCTTCCATGTGTGGCAGATATGCCAGGGGAAAGAAAACGTCCGTCCAACAGCATCTTTGAACTTGATGGTCGGCATTTTCTCTTCTGGTGATGGAGCATGTTCATCCATCATCTTCGCATAATCAAATGCTTGCTCTTCTTCGATCGTCATCCGCTTCGCTCTTTTTTTAGCCCCTTCACAAACCGCACCCACCTACGCGGACGGCGATCCCTATTATCCATTATTGCCTTTTGTCCAGTAGGAGATGGTATTGGAGCTTCCGATAGGGCTTGGTTGAGGCCAGGGGTATCCGTTACAGTATCGTCTCTATCAGAGGCAGAGTCAAAATCTTCTGAACCTGCACTCTGGCTCCAGTGTCCGGCAGAAAAAGAATTGCCAGCATCGGAACATGCGTCATCAGCCTCATCTACCTCTGATCCAAGGATATCGGGCAAGGCAAATAAGGCCAGATGCTTCTGATGCTTTCCGAGATGTCTCTCCAAATGCTTCAACATCAGTTCATCTCCACAGAGAACACAGCGTGCCTCAACGTCCAGCCTTGGAGTAACTTCACAGGAACTAACCAAGCGGGCTACTTGTTCGGCGTCTCGTGAGCTGTTATGAAAGTCTCGTAGGTGGACTTCACAAGCTTTCCTCGAATCAAAGCGCGCCTGGCAACCGCTCTCACATTTCCAGGATCGTCGATGATGTTGGAGTTCATGCTGGAACCACTCATGGCGTCGGTCAAAAAGCCTTTTGGAGCTTGAACATGACGGGAACGTGCACGAGTAAGGCTGGAGGTCCTTGAGTACATGTTTCTTCCAGGAATGTCTTGACCGAACAGAGATGATCATGAAACAGTAAGGACATGGGAAAGGCTCCTCGTCCTTGGCTTCCTTTGGTGGTGAAGGAATTCTCCGTACTTTTGATTCCGTCGCGGAAGTTGCGAGGGAAGTCTGCGTGATACCAGAATCCGAGAGTTGTTCCGCCTCCAGTTCCAGGACATTGTCGTTGACCTTGAGTTCTTGCGGGATGGACGAAGCGACTGTGCTCAGAGGCTGGTACTCTGTCTTCGCATCCTCGTCGACGGGCCGCGATATTCCCTCGGAAAGCTTTTTATTGTGCGACTCGCGGTATCTGAAATACTCTCGTCTCCTCGAAATAGATTTGCCCAGGACCTCTGCCACCGATTCTGGCGCAGATGGGAACTTCTCTCGGACATGTGAGATATCGAATCTTTCAAAGGCCTGTGCGGGGACCAGCTTGCTTGAGTTCATGAAGTGGTCGTGTGGAGCAGGATTCTTGATCGCGGCCGATAATCTCAGTAGGAACGTGATGGTCTCGTGGATGCTGACCAAGAGCTGGCCCAGCTCGGTTTCCTCTTCCAGACTTTCGTCCTCGCTCTCCACATCCATCGCTTCATCGTCAGATGTCACCTGCTCGTCCCACGGAATGCACTTTCCCCGAAATATTTCCATGGCTGCAACGTGAGGATCAGCTAGGCAGACATTAAAAGTTTGTATGGAATACTCACTCCGCTGAATGGAATCATTCAGATCGGTCAAGAGAGCTTGGGCTTTGCTCTTGATATGCGAAGCGTCTCGCAAGCGGTAGTCCAACGAAGATCTCCCTCGTCTATGAGCCCCGATGCTGCCCGCCCATATGCGAAAGCGGCCGAGCTCATCGGTGATGTCTGAAGGCTGCAGTTGCTCCAGATACTCGTTTTTTCCCTGCTGCATGGAAGCGTTGAGATCATCAAACGACCGAAGGCAAACCGAAACATGAGAGGCTATGGTGGGACTACCCATAACGGTTGAAGTGGATCCCACATCCATAGCTGATGAAGGGGCAGTGTCTGTCTTGTTGGGAATGCGCAAGTCAGACATTCGCAGGTGCCGTGTGGCGAAGCAGTGATGATGTGAGGAGACTGCTTCCTGGACTGATGCAGTCGAGGGCTCGGCTGAAAAACAGAGTAATCTACCCCGCTCCTGTGTAACCAGCTGGATGGGTCTGTGATTGGTGATGCTGATGTGGCATGGGTTCTTTCGCCCCCACCCTCTGCGGCGAGCTGACAACTTTGCGCCCGAGCCTCGTGCAGTCGACACCCAATTCTCGTCTTTGATCACCCGCAGCTGGGTCAGACGCTTCCGATACCACACCAACACACTCAAAAATGTCCGGCATCGAGGTTGCTGGGCTGGTTCTTGGCGCGCTACCACTCATCGTTGAAGTGCTCAAGGCCTATTCGAGCGGTGCATCCACGATAAGACGATACATCCGGTATCAGAGACCCTTGAAGAGCCTCTCCACAGAACTGGGGATAGAGTATGTCCTGTATCAAAATGCATGTGAGCGACTTCTGGACGGCCTTGTGGACGACAACACCGAGCGAGAGGCTCTGCTTCAGAAGCCTGGCGGCCCCGCATGGAAGAATCAGGAACTGGAGAGAAAATTGCAGAAACGGTTATCAAAGGGATACCCTTTCTTCGTCGACACCGTCAAAGACATCGAGCTGGCTGTTTCCGATCTCATGAAGCTCTTGAAGTTCAGTCTAGACGGACAGGTATGTTGTCCTCGTGCTTGGGTCACGTGCTGCAAGCTGAGCGGTAGCTACAGCCTCAATTCAATGCAGCAAACGGATTTGAGAAGGAATACCAACGGCTGAGCTTCTCGCTGAAGAAGTCGAAGTATGATGACCTCGTCTCTACTGTGCGAAAGCACGGCGCCGCCCTTCGCGAACTCACAAACCAATCCATTGTCCTGGAGCCGAGAAGATCGGCGCGCAGGCTGCCTGACTTCGACCTGATTCGAAGCTATGCTGCATCCATCTACACCACATTCTGCACCGCGCTTCAATGCAACTGCCAGACAACTCACGTGCTCCATCTGCGCCTTGAAAACCTCAAGAATTGCTGTTCAATTTTGGACCTTCCTTGCTTCCGAGTGGTCTTGCAGTACAGCTCCAGTATGACGCTTCACAGCCAAGCACCATGGAGGATCGAAGCTCTCGACATTCGTTACAACCACGGAGAAGCCCACCGATCGGCTCTCCCAGAAAAACCGCGTATGGGAAAACGAGGAGTCCGATTCTCTCCTGCTCCATCCGCCAACCCCGCCCAAATTGCCCCAGTACCGACGCCCTTGCGCGTAAAGCAGATATGCGGGGCCATTCACGGACTAAAGAAGACGTGCATGGGCGACTACATCGGTTTCATCGAAGACGAACCGAATGGTCGGAAACTGGACTTGTATCAGCCACGCAAGACGACGCAGACGCAGACGCAAAGCTCCCTCCAGCCCGCCCTCTTGTCTCTGCACGAAGCCCTTACGCGTGACACGTCGCGACGCCGACATTTCCCCAAGGCGAACGGGCTGCGTTCCGCCGTCCTGCTCTCGGCAAACCTGCTCCAGTTGTACCGAACGCCGTGGTTGACTGAAACGTGGAGCCACGACGACATAGCCTTTTTCGAAAGTGCAGACGGCGGCGGCCTCGAGGAGCCGTTTGTATCGAGACCATCTTTACACCAGAGCAACAACGGCCTTGCAGACAGCGGGTTTTCTCCGTGGGATGGACCCGTTCGCAACCAATCCTTGTTCGGGCTTGGCGTTCTTCTTATCGAGCTCTGCCTCGATGCGCCTTTCGAAGAACTGCGTCGCCGACGTAAGAAAGGGCAGCGTGATCTGGCCGTGTCTTCGGATATGACGATTGCGAATCTGCTGCTGGAAGAGGTTGCGGAAGAGTTTGGGCCTTCCTACTCGAGTGCGGTGCGGAGGTGTATCCGATGCGATTTCGACACGGAAAAGATGGATATCGAGGACGTGGCGTTCCGGAAAGCGGTGTATGAGGGCGTCGTCATACCGTTGGAGGACGCACTGAAGAGCTTTAACGGTGGTGCAACCTGAGAACAATCGGGGACGTTGCAGCGATTTCTACATCGCCATCTGTTTGGGCGATCATATAACATCACAGCGTGCGACAGAGGCTTTGAGTCGAGGATTTAGCAGTCTTTTTACATGGGTAGTTGAATCCGTTGTCCGGGTGTAGATATGAGTCTTGAATGCCGGCAATTGTCCAGATATTGCATTCAGATGCCCGCGGGAGTGTTATATCTATCTATTCCTTGTGACTTCGACAGGAATGTTTCATTATTTGGTGGGGCATGTTGCGGACTACTACTGTATGCGTCATCTGTGTAACCTCAGAGCCCAGAAGTATGACGTCATGTAACCGCAGGTAGGTACAGTGCGTCCCAACGAGATCAAAGGGTCAATCTTATCTCCGTTGATATCAGTTTGCCGCAGGGATACTACTGTGTTTGCTGTTGCTTGACATCAGCAAGCGCACACCGCCTTTTGTTCGCTCCGTGTCCTTATTCCCCGCTTCCCGCGTGTTCCTCAGTTCAATCTCTCCTCATACCGCCGAGACCATCCCATCATGGAGCACCTCGTAGCACCTTACAATGATTCTATGCAATTGGGCCAAGGATTCAACTCCTTCACTCAGGAACTCCAGGACGAGAATGCCGTTTCCATCGAAAAGTTCCGCCCAGACGCCTCCCCGTCCCAGGTACACTCTCCAAAGGTATTGCCGCAAGACATGCAAGGCGATTCATTGTCCCAATGCGGTTCAGAGGCCAGTGTGCTCACGAGCGCAACACCGACATCGTCGCAGTGGAACGAGACCAAGGGTGTATCCACCATCACAGACAACGGCGGCGACTGTGCCCCAGTCACCGGGAAAGACCACAAATCCCCCATTGTGACTTTCACTTCTCGATCCGTCGACAGCCTTAGGTCAGTATGCTCTCCAACGATGGTATGTGGCGTTTCTCAGGACGTGACTTGGCAGTGACGTTACTACGGACATGAACATTTCCGCCGTTGTTCCGATCATCCACCAAAGCCGCAACGGCTCTGTCACCGGTCTCCCGTTCGATATTCGCAGCTTCTGCGAAGCCGACCTGAACTACTTCCTGAGCGTGAGGGTAGTGACGCGCCAAGACCGCCCTGGCGCAGCTTTCGCCGTTCCCCGGCCCAGAGACGAAGCGGATGGCCTGAAGAACGGCTTCGGGGACTGCTTCATCTCTGGCTTTCTCGAGGGTGGTCAGCTCAGCGCGTTAGTCTCGGTGCGGCTGAAGGACAAGGACACGTCCTCCCAGATATCGGCTGCACTCGACACCGTTCTCAAGATCAGCCACGGCGAGTTCCTCCCGTACAACGATGCGACTGAAGCAGCGTTGCGCAAGGTGGCGGAGCACTGCGACATCACCGTGGAGTTTTGCAATGTCGGAGGCGGCCCCATCACCATTAAAGATAACCCGTACATGCTAGAGTCCCTCCGTGGTGTAGTAGCATCTTTCCCGGGTCGGGCCACCAAGCAGCCCGAGAGGATATTCGCCATCCTCACCAGGTACGACAGCCTCGGCAACGCTCAAACACCCACCTCCCTGCCCTGCTATGACCACTGCGCCTTCTACGCCAACGCTCTGCTCGACGCCTTCATGGAGTTCAAGGCCATCGAGCGGCGGCTATCCGCACAGATCTCGCAGATCAAGTCCGGAACCAAGCAGTTCCAGCAGCAAACCCACGGCGCCGCCAAGCGGCGATTCGACTCGTCGTGGCGCGGCATCACGCGCGCGAAGCGCGAGTGCGCGACCCAGATGCTCAAGATCCGGCAGGAGGTCGAGACGACGCGCCGCAACCCGGGCGTCGCCGCCGACGACAAGCGAGCCGAGCAGTTCGAGGATCCGCTGGTGTTCGGCGACCACCTGCCCGAGGTCGTACCATCGGCGTCTGCGGCGGGCCCGGCGTCGCTCTGGTCCGGCAACGAGGTGGACCTGTTTGCGGCCGAGCTGGCCACGATAAAGGCGCTCGCCGCCGAACATCCCGGCATCTCGCGCCACGCCCGGATGGACACGCCGTGCGGTCGCGAGGGCGCCGGGCAAGCGTTTTGCAGCTTGGAACACCTCAGGCCGGGCTGGCGGCTCGCCGAAGTCAGCGCATATGTCTCCAAGGGCATTGTAGTGGGCCTCAGCCTCCGGTACACGAACGGGCTGGCGACGCATCTTGGCGCCATCCCTCGCAGGGTCAGGTCGGTCAGGCTGAAGCTGGATTTGGAAGCCAAGGAGCAGGTCGTGGGGTGCTCGATTGAAGTTGGAAGGGCAAAGGTTGAGCCCGCGCACGTCTTTGTCACTGCGGTGCGCCTCTCGACGAACCGGGGGTCTTTGCTCGTTGCGCAGGCGGCGGATTGGCAAGAGCCGGCGGAGGGCACGTCTTGGCGCGATGGTGTGGAGTTTGAACGTATCGTAATGACGCACTTCGACCCGCTGCTGGAAGGTGGGCACCTCCACGGCTTTTGGGGACGAGCGTCCCTCGACGGTATTTCAGCGCGAGGGTTCTTCCGACTGGCGCCGATCTGGAGCAACGCCAAGCCCCCTGCAGAGACGAGTGTCAGCATGGGTGACGCTGTCGATGTCGAAGATGAAGGCATCGACGACATCCCATGTGGTTTTTGGGACACATACTCGGTTCATGACTGGGAGCACCCCGTGGATCGTACTTCAGCGGTCGTTTCCTACGAAAATGTCGCTCCAGAGAAGCCAATACCGGCGATGATGCTTGGCTTCCGCAAGATGGACACCTGGTGGGGAGCAAATATGCGTTTCGCGGCTAATGTCGACTTCGTCACCGATGAAAAGTTCAGTATCGGGGTGGATCAGTGGTCGGATTCTATCTTCTACGGGTAAGTGGACGCGAAAAGAAGGCAACCAAGGCACGCAATATGCTGATTTCATACAGCGGCGAGTTCTCTTGGACCGGTATACGTCCTGGCACACCCGGCATCCAGGCAGGCCGCTTTGAAGCCCGCGGCTCAGTGAAGAGGGACGTCAAGTTTGCAAAGCCCTTCACGGAGCAGCCACAAGTGCTGACATGGATTTCCGGCCTGGACCTCGACATCAAAGTCAGCAAACGGGTCGACGTCCATGCTACCAACGTCGACAAAACCGGATTCACCATGAACGTCGGATCCGCAGACTCGGCTTTAGCCCAAGCATCCATTTCCTGGATTGCAATGAGCGAGGACTCGGGCTGCATCATTTCCAGCTACGGCTTCCAGGACGATCCGGAAGATTGCGTAGACAAAGTCGATGAAAGTACCCGCCGCTTTCCAGAGGGGAAATTCTCGAAGCCGCCCAAGGTACTCGCTGGCTTCACGTCTTTCGACATCAGTGGCTCGTCCGAAAATCCCCGCTTCGGTACTCATGTTTGGGACGTGACCGCCGATCAGTTCGCCTGGCACATTTATGCCTGGGGTGGAAGCTCGATATCTTCGGCGAGAGTACACTGGATTGCTATACCCGCGGAGTAGTGCTCCGGATGGCTTACGAGGTGGACCAGAATGGCTGTAAATGATGCGATCAAGATACAGGACAAAGCAAATGGTTACTGAAGTAAGGTACGGTAAATTTGTCGAATGGTGAAAAGTGACGATGTAAGACGTCCACTCCTAAAGTTGGCCGAGATCCTGTAGAGCGGTGGTCACCCGCTGTGGCGGTCAGTATGGGGTCGCACGTGGTCCCAGTGAAGGAGGGAGTCAAAGATCGGCAGACAATGGCACCCATATACCTCGCTTGAAGTATCGCGCAATCTTTTCTTTCAAAGTTCTTGCTGTGCAGATGCTCGTGTTAGGAATGACAAAGGTGTTTCCGTGCACGCTCAAAATAGCAAGGGTGAGGCTTTGGACCGACACGAAAAGCGACACGAAGGGAGCAGGTGCGGGGAAATCTCGGGGATCCGGGCCATCTCGTTGCAGCGGACACTGCCGCATTCCAGTGTTGAAATAGGAGGAATTCGACAGGGTGAATGCTTGATCGGTCGCCATGGCCGGCGACGTAGGATTTTTGTGGGTGGCGAGGGCCCGCAAGAGGAAAGATGATGGACGAGATCCTGGAGCGAACCGATAAGTCCGAAGGCTTACCTGGCCAAGCCGATGGAGCTAGTGTGCTCGGCACGCGTGCAAAAAGCGGCGATTGGTGGAATGATTCAAGCAGACGCTAAGGCTGCGGTTACGGCCGGAGCCGTCAAGCTTTTCGTCAACACCATCCTCAACCTGGCCACAGCGCCCTGTCACTCGCGTGGCATCCCGCTCTTCTCGCCTGCCACTGTACCTGGATCCGTTAGCCCCCGGCCGGCGCTGCCACGACTCGGCCTTCGGCGTCTGCGCCTCGAATCGGCACTCCCAATGCCGCTGTATCATCTGGCCTTACCGTACCGACTCGGTGCTGCGAGTCAGTCCCTGCTTCTGGAACCTTTCGATCATCAGCTGTCCTCAATCTCCCTGGCTGATGCCCCCATGTTCGAGCTCCTCGCGTCTCCTCCACAGCCTCCGAAGGCATCTTGCAGAGTGGCTGGAACGCGGCGAAGACAGGCTTGGTGCTCAAAGCCTCTGACGCCAACGAGCGGCATGCCGCATCGACTTTGGCTGCCGGAGCTTTCCGCTTAGCCTACCGTCTTTCTCATCCCGGTTATGACCTTTGGCCGCCACCGAGCCCCAATTGCTTGCCGATACGAGATGCGGCTATCTTCATGGGCTCATTCTTCAGCCGCCTGACTTGTTCGGCCGGGACACTCCGCTCTCTTTTGCATCCAGAACACGACCTTATACGCTTCACGCCTACCAAAGTCTCTCAGCTCTCGTCGACTTCTCGGCGCCACCGAAGCGCCATGGGCGTCTGGCCAGCAGCGTTCAGCAGCCACCATGGACAACATGACGCCGCCCATCGCTCAGCCCGACGAGAGGCGCCCGCTTGAGATGCTTTATCTTGACCTTGTAGCCCGCTCCTCGCCTTCGTCTGTAGCAGCTGCTCTGTGCCTTCGTTTTGTTGCCAGTTCGTGAGGCTGAAGATTCCCCAAGATGCGGCGGTTCTTGATTCTGGCAGCCGCCTGTTTGGCTGCTGCACAGACCGAGACCTCCTCCACCCAGCCCAGCCTCTCCAGCTCCTCTGATCTGCCATGTGGATGCAGTGATGGCTCGTCCGACGTTGCAACGCCCCCATCTACTCCTGTCGCTTCCGATATTGCAACGTCAACGTCTGCTCTCGTTTCCTCTGGGACAACGGCGACGTCTACCTCTGTATCATCTGTCGGATCCACTTCGCTCGCTTCTTCTTTGTCTTCGACTTCTTCTTCTTCTTCTTCTTCGGCGCTTGGTAATTTCCTCCATCATTTGCCAATCACCTGTCAATTGTCACTAACTTCATATCAGCTGCAAGCTCTGTCATTACCGTTGCCACTGACGGAAGCGGACAGTTCACAGCCATCAGCCCTGCCCTTTCGTATGCGCAGAACAGTGGCATTCCCACCGTCTCCGTTAAAGCGGGTACCTACACGGATTCGGTCATCGTCCAGGCTACCGCTGCCGTCACCATCATCGGCGAGTCGTCGTCCTCCAGTGACTACTCGCAGAACAAGGTGGTCATCTCGAATGCGGGAACCCCCCTTTCCTGGAACACTGCCGCCAGCCAGGGCACGACGTGGAAGAACATCAACTTCATCACGTCGAACACGGCCAGCACCGCTGCGGCTGTCTCGCTGAGCGGCCCCAAGAACGCGTTTTACAACTGCCAGTTCGTCTCGGCTGGCGATCTGGGCATCTCGTCGTCTACCGGTACCACGTTTGTTTACAACTCGTACATCGAAGCGCGTTCGAAGCTCATCTACAACACGCCCAACATGTACATTTACGGATCCACTCTCACGCCCACGGCAAGCAATGCGCTGGTGGTCTTCAACAAAGGTGTGACTTCCGGTACCGTCGTTAGCTCCAACTCCACCGTTGTGTTGGATTCCTGCACCGTTGCCCCGAAGTCTGGCGTCACAGTGACCGGTATTTCCCTTGCCGCAGCCAACGGCGGTGGATCTGTTGTAGTCTACAGGAACTCGGCCCTGTCGAGCTTCATCCTCAGCACCGGTGTTCACGTTGACTCCAAGACCCAGACGGCACTGAACTTCTACGGCGAGTTCGGTAACACGGGTGCTGGATCCTACTCCTCGAACTCTGCCGCAAGGGCTTCCTACGTCAACAGCTTGAGTGTCGACCAGGTTTCTCAATTCTCCGTCGGTAAGGTCTTTGCCGGCGCTCCTGCTTCGGTTGCTACGGCAAACACCAACTGGATCGACTCCTCGGTCATCTCCATCGTGCAGGATTCGGATTCATCCCAAGTTGCAACGGCGAGCTCGGCGAGTGTGGTGTCATCTACCGCCTCTTCCTCTTCCAGCATCACAACCTCTGTTTCCTCATCGTCAAGCTCTGTGTTGTTGAGCAGCTCTGTCTCCGCATCTTCAAGCTCGATTACCTCTGCATCCTCAACCTCGGCCTCTGTCAGTGATTCGTCTTCGCTTTCCAGCAGTGCTACTCCTGCTTCATCCACATCTGTTTCTTCTTCCGACTCTACGATATCCACCAGCGATTCAACGAGCTCAACCTCCGTCACTGGTTCCTCGACCTCCTCCGGAGTGAGCACTTCGGTGGGTACGGCGAGCTCCACTACCGTTGCATCTACTTCGGCTTCAGGCTGCACCCTTCCTTCATCGGTCCCCACCACTGCTCGTGTTGTAGGTCCGACTGGCTCTTGCGCCAATTACACCAGCATCGCCGATGCCGTCAAGGATCTTTCTACGGATACGTCCAAGACGGAGTACGTGTACATTCTCGCTGGCACATATACCGAGCAGATCACCTTCACCCGTGTCGGCCCCACCGTCTTCCGCGGTGAGACATCCAGCGAGCTTGACCAGTCCAGCAACAAGGTGACGCTCAGGTCTTCGGCTGGTGTGCTCTCCAGCAGCGGAGGATCTTCCGGCACCGCCCCGTTCCAGGCCACGCAGTATTACAGCAAGAGCATCAGCTTCTACAACATCAACTTCGAGAACGCTTACACTGCTACTACGGGCTACAACGCTGTTGCACTGTCCTCCAAAGCTCTGAAGGCCTACTACTACAACTGCGGGATCACGTCCTCTCAGGGTGCACTGCTGCTCAACTACGGCGCCCACTTCTTTGCAGGCTGCAAGATCACGGGTACCACGGACGTTGTTTGGGGCCAGGGTGGTGCTTACTTCTACAACTCGAAGATCGTCAGTACCGGAACAACGACCGGTCAGTCTCTCTCTGCACAGTCGTACCAGTCGCAGTACAACCCCTCGGAGTTTGTCTTCGACACTTGTACCTTCGTGCCGAAAGACAGCAGCGTGCCGAAGGCGAGCACGTACTTGGGCCGCGACTACACAACGTCAGCGCGGGTGGCGGTGGTCAACTCCTACCTGGATGCTCACATCGCTCCTGTTGGATGGTTGATTGCGTCCAAGACTACCAACGTCACCTTCGTTGAGGCCAGCAACTCCGGCCCGGGAGCATCCGCCGCCTCGAGGGTTTCTCAGATTGTGACCGACACCTCTGCGTACACGGCCAACAACGTGCTCGGCTCTCTTTCGATCGACACTGCTGCTGTCGCGCCTGTTGCTGCCTTCCCAGACAGTGTCTATGGTAGTGCTATTTCCTCGTCGAGTGTCCTGTCCAGCACTCCGAGTGCCTTGGCCAATTCAACGGCAACAGCCTCGGTGTCTGTTTCGGCATCCAGCACTTCTGCCACCGCAACTGCTACCAACACGCTCATTGTCTCCACTGCGCCTGCATCTGGCGAATACAGTAACGTCACTTCAGCCATTGCCGCCCTTCCCAACGATGGCAAGGAGTACACCATCTACATCCGCGCCGGTACCTACCAGGAGCAGTTCAGCATCACGCGCAATGGAAAGGTCACGCTGCGCGGCGAGACGACCTTCGCCAATGACTTTTCGCAGAACCAAGTCACCATCCAGTTCTCTTACGGTGTTCTCACCAGCGCTGGCCAGAACGAGCTGACGCCTGTCATCAACGCCAAGAAGAACGACGGCTCCGGCCTCGCGTTGTACAACATCAACTTCATCAACACGTACCCGCAGACCAGGAACACGGCTGCCCTCGCTGCGGACTTCTACGGCGCCAACATGGCTGCTTATGGCTGCAAGTTCGTCGGCTACCAGGACACTCTGCTCGCCAACAAGGGCACTCAGGTCTTCTCCAACACCTACATTGAAGGCTCCATTGACTTTATCTGGGGTTTCTCGACGGCTTATTTCCACCAGTGCTACATTGCATCGAACACAGCTGGTGGTTACATCTCTGCCATGAGCCGCGCCTCGGCCTCGGCCACTGGCGGCTATGTCTTTGACAGCTGCTATGTCACGTACACGAGCGCGTACGGATCGACCTTCGGCACCAGCTACCTCGGTCGCCCGTACTCGAGCTACAGTATCGCCGTGTACATGAACTCGTTCATTGACAAGCACATCAGCTCCGCCGGTTGGGCCGTGTGGCAGACCAACAATCCGCAGACGGACAACGTCCTATTCGGAGAGTTCAACAACACCGGCCCCGGAAGCTGGTCCAGCTCTCGTGCTTCTTTCGCCACGAACTTGACAGAGTCCCAAGCCGCGGCTTACAAGCTATCTTCCTGGATCGGTAGCACCTCGTGGCTTGACATGGATGCGTACAATTACGCGCCTTCCTATGATGTTTCCAGCGCGGCTGCATCCACCACGACCCCCTCGGCGTCAGCCTCGTCCACTGTTCCTTCCGCCACCGCTACCTGGGCGCATCCCTCCAGTGGCGCCACTCCGCCTGCCGGTGCCGTCCTGGTGTCTGTTGGAGGCTCCGTCAATGGCTCTTACAGCAACCTCACCTCGGCCCTCGCGGCTTTGCCCTCGGACAGCTCCACCCAGATCATCTTCAT
The DNA here is from genome assembly GCA_021495925.1 of Diplodia intermedia. Taxonomy (NCBI): domain Eukaryota; kingdom Fungi; phylum Ascomycota; class Dothideomycetes; order Botryosphaeriales; family Botryosphaeriaceae; genus Diplodia; species Diplodia intermedia. The sequence continues at coordinate 101,042 of JAKEKT010000076.1, read as the reverse complement.
GTACCCTGGAACCTACAACGAACAGCCCCCGGCCGTCAACAGACCCGGTCCCGTCCAGATCATCGGTGCACAGGATGGCAATCCCGGTCAGTCCTACAAGACCAACAAGGTCATTCTGACCCAGTCTCACGGCTTGTCGGTCTCGCCGCTGCCGACCGGGCACTCTGACGCCGAAACTGCAACCTTCTCGACCACCAGCAACAAGATTGCCATGTACAACATCGACATCATCAACTCTGACAATCTTGACGGCTCGCTGTCGTCGTACGTAACGCTGGCCGGTTCCATCTACGGCTCGCGCATTGCCTTCTACGGATGCAGCTTCATCGGCTGGCAGGATACGCTTCTGACTGGAAGCACCAACGGCTACCAGTACTACGAATCCTGCTACATTGATGGAGCCATTGACTTCATCTGGGGTTACTCCAAGGCCTATTTCAAAGGATGCACCATCGGCGCCAAGAGGCAGAAGTCGGCCATCACAGCCCACAGCCGTGCATCTTCCAGCGCAGTCGGAGGCTACATCTTCGACCAATGCTTGTTCACTGCTGCCTCGACTGCAACGGTTGACCTTACGCAATCCGTCTACCTTGGCCGCCCTTACAGCAAGTACGCCCTCGTGGTGGTCAAGAACTCGTACCTGGACAACACGATCCAGCCCGCTGGTTGGAAGATTTGGTCTGCCACCGACCCGCGCACTGACTTTGTCACCTTTGCCGAGTTCAACAACACCGGGCCTGGCAACTGGGAGAACAACGCTGCGGCACGTACCGCTTTCGGTTACTGCACCCTGTTGACATCCGACACGTACTCTCTGTCTGCCGTCATGGACTCGCCCTCTGAATGGATCGACATGACGTACTGGGACTCCATCACCACGCCGACGGTGGCCGCTTCGACTACGGGAAACACGACTACCACGGTCAACGGTACCTCGGTCTACGACGGCACCACCCCGCCTGCGGGCGCCTTGATCGTCTCCAAGACGGCGATTGAGGGCGTGACGACATACGACAGCATCCAGAGCGCGCTGAACGCGCTGCCCACTTCGAGCAGCAAGACCGGCACCATCTTCATATACCCGGGCGTGTACAGCGAGCAGCTTGTTCTCAGCAAGTCGGGCACCACCGTGTTCATCGGCTACTCCAACTCCACGGACGACTACGCGCAGAACCAGGTGACGGTCGACTTCAACAAGGGAATCAACACGCAGGCCGACGCTTCCAATTCGGACAGCGCGACCGTGTACGCCACGGGCAACTACTTCCAGGCATACAACATCAACTTCAAGAACTCGTTCGGCACGATGGACGACTACGCCTCGCTCGGGTTCGGGGTCAAGTCCAGCAAGTACGCGTCGCTGTACGGCTGCCAGGTGTGGGGCAACCAGGACTCGCTCCTAATCAACGGCTACCTGTTCGCCTTCAAGTCGCTGATCGTCGGCAACATCGACATGATCTGGGGCTCGGGCGCGGGCTACTTCCTCAACTCGACCATCTCGCCCAACACCGACGACGTCAGCCTGACGGCCAGCAAGCGCGCCGCCAACACCACCGCCGCCGGCTTCGTCTTCGACCAGTGCACCGTCAAGCCCGCCCCCGGCACCGGGCCCTTCACCGAGATCAGCCTCGGCCGCCCGTGGAACAACCTTGCCCGCGTCGCCTACATTGAGACCTACCTCGATTCCAGCGTCGAGGCCGCCGGCTGGAGCCAGTGGTCCAAGTCCACGCCGCAGACCGACGGAGTGACGTTTGCCGAGTACGCCAACTACGGACCGGGTGCGAGGACGTCGGGCCGTGCGAGCTTTTCCACGCAGCTCTCGGCCGCCGATGCCGCCCAGTTCCAGCTGGCCAACTTCTTCGCCGTCACCTCGTGGATCAACTTCACGCGCATCGACGTCCAGCCGTTCGTGGCCAGCGAGGTTGTCGTTCCCACTTCGGTCGTGTCGTCGTCCGTCCTGCCTTCTTCGACGATCGTCAGCACTCCCATCTCGTCGTCGACGCGCATCCCGAGCACCGTCTTCATCACCAAGGTCACCACCGACAAGGAGACGCTCTTCACGACCATCACCGCCGCGGACTCGACCGTGACGTCAACGCAGACCATCACCCTGAACAACGGCGCCACCATCACCCCCGACCCCGTGTACAAGACCAGCACGGTGAAGAGCACGACCACAGTCGTCGAGACCGTCTCGCAGCCCGCCGTCACCCAGACCTCCACCGTCGTCATCTCCAGCGACGTCGGCACGACCATCACGCCGGCCCCCGTCACCATCACGACCGTCCTCAAGCAGACGACCACCATCCTCTCCACCACGACCAAGGCGCCCTCGACAATCACCGTCAAGAGCACCACCACTTCAACCAGCCTGGCGACCAAAACCCTCGACCCCGTCACGTCGACGCTCAGCCTCGGCTCCACCGTCTCCGTCACCAGCACCGCCACGCCCAAGGCCGCAACCGTCACCTCGACCCGCACCGTCACGAGCGGCAGCGGCGGCGCGACGACCAAGACGACGAAGGCGACGACGACCTACGTCACCGTCACGTCCGTCAAGACCACGACCAAGAAATCCACCACGACGCTGTCCTGCATCCCCACCGACGCCCTCCGCAAACGCTCCTACCCCGTCGCCCCCCTGGCTCCACGCGCCGCAGTCCCAGACATCACATCCACGATCCTCTCCACGCTGACGACCTACATCAAAACCTCCACCGCCACCGCCAACGCCCCGTCGACCGCGACATCCGTCGTCGCCGTCACGAAAACCGCAGGCACCACGACGACGCTCAAACCCGCCACCGTCACCATCTCCTCCGTCGCCCTCGCGACCAAGACCGGCACGCTGACCGTGACGGGCGCGACATCCGTCACGACGGTCACATCAACAAAGCTGTCGGGCAAGGCGACGACGCTCAAAGCGGCGACGACGAGCGTGACGGTGACGTCGCTCGCTGCGACGCGGACGGCGGTCGTCACGGTGTCCGCCGGCAACGCTGTGACGGAGACGAGTGTGGCGACGGAGGTGCGGAAGGGCAGCACCACGCTGCCCGCGAGCACGGTGGTCAAGACGGTAGCGCGGGATGTGACGAGGACGGTTGTCAGCACGGCGGCGGGGGCGACGAGCACGGTGGTGAAGACGGCGGTCGTGACGGTGGGGCCGAGCGAGACGGTGGTGGTGCGGGGTACGGTGGTGAGGACGACGACGGCGAAGGTGACGAGCACGGTTGTGAGTGTGGTGAGTAGGACGGCGAAGGGGGCGGTGGGGGCGTGTACGGCGGCGTGAGGTGAGGTGAGGGTGGGGTTTGATTGTTTTTTTGGTTTTCTGTATGCTGGGTGGATTTTGATTCGTTGTTGATAATTTGGGTCGGGAGGCCCCCTTTTATAATTTTCGTCATGTCGGTAGCCGTAGATGCGAGCACTAAATATAACCTTTTACGTGCAAATATCGGATTCCACTATCTACGTGGGTAGCTGTAGAAACGTCTCCTTCGTAAAAGTGACCCGACGATTCACCAAGTGCTGTACTGCATTCCGGCCTCCACACCTCGGAGTCAACGCTCTTCAGAGAAAACTACCGATATGGCACCACGACTCCATCCTCAGCTCCAGAAGCGTGCATAGCGAGCGCTACATATGAGTCCGACAGCTTCGCCTGCCCTTCATTTCATCCCACTTACTCCCCCGCATATCAGTGACGCTAAGCCCTGCCACATACTCTGTCAGTGCGCTCGTCGACCCGGCGCTCCACCTCGCCGTATATTCCCGCAGTTCTGTTCCTGCAGCCGTCCGGGGTCCACGCTCTCATCTTGCCTTTTCGAAGACACCCCCGTCAAGATTGTCGTCGTCCCTTTCCTCTTCCATCCTCGCTCTTTCTCGATCGCTGGCACGACCAGGGCCCAGCTGTCCGACGTTGTACTTTAGGGGCTTGTACGGCTGTGTAGGAATCGTATGCTGCGATGTTTCATTCAAGTTGCCAGGCTGAAACGGTTGAGAGAGATATGCAAGGAGACGGCACCGTCTGATGCATGATAACGATACCGTGACGCCGGGGAACGAGTGGTCGTTTACAGATGCTCCGCAAATTTTTTTCTGCGGGGCCCCGCTATCTATCGGTGGTACGGTTGGGTGTGGGTTTGCTTTTCCCTGGCTTTGTGCGACCAGTGTGCCTTGCAGTCTCAACGATACGTATTCCCTGACCTGCATCACGGTTGCGTTTGAGGAAGCAAGGTGGCGATTGCTTTCTGAGGCGACACACATCATGTCGAGCAAACAGCATACTGATAGGTCTGGTGATACACAATGGATTCAGAAACAGCGACTCGGGTAGATACGTTTGGTTGGGAGCCTGCATGTGACCGTTGGTTGGATGAACAAACGCGTTCCATTCCTGGACAGTCGCAAATTCGGCGCTAAGATTCTCACATATACAAGTGAGCCGTCGCCCTTTCCCAAGCAGTTTCTCTTTCCTCTTCAAATAAATGAACACCTTACCCGCTCTCAATTGCTTTTGGGGACGACCAGCCAGCTTTGCTCGAAATGGCGTACCACCTCGCGCCGTACGATGAGTCGATGCAGATAGGTAAGGCCCATTGATTTTTTTCCTCGAGATGATCTTGATTCTAACGACATATAGGTCAAGGGTTCGTCTCTCCTCAGCCAACCGTACTGCGTCGTACTGACTCCTGCAAGTTTTGAGTCGTTTACACAGGAAATACGGACGAGAAGTCCCGTAGCCATGGACGAACTTGCTTCTCCAATCACGGTTGCGCCTCTTGTAGAGATGAACTTGCATCGCCATGAGGATGACCTGAGTTTTGACACGAGCAGTTGCGGCAGCATGACTCCCACATCATCACGATGGGAGAAGTTGAGCGAAGGAGAGGAGCATGCTCCAGACCATCAAGGCGAACAGCCAGTCGTCTCCTACGTGGGGCGATTGGTTAACAATGTCAGGTGAGTTTCTTATTCAACAGCTGCGGTCCGGCGACTAAATGTTGCGGTGTAGTGAAGTGACCAAGCTCACAGGCCTCTCAGGAGGAGCTGCTGTGCTGGCGTACACGCAGTCTGCCGAAAGGAATGACAAGTTGTTTGACTTCCAACCTTTCTATGAAGCGGATGTCAATTACTTCATCAGTGTCAGAGCCGTGACCTCGCGCAAGCCCGACGCATCGACGACATTCCATGCCAACCCTCCATTGCACGACGGATTCAGTGGACGAGGCAAATTTGGGGACTCCTTCATTTCAGGTACGTTACTTCTGTTGTGGATCTTGTCAGCCATTATCCGCTAAACCATAACAGGGTTCCTTGACGGAGGTCAACTTGACGTCCTTATCAGCTTGCGGCTTCTTTACTGTCATAATCAGGCACAGATCATTGCATCGTTAGTACCATATTGCTATGTCCCACCAGTTTTCTTCCTTTGACCGTTTTTGACATAGCTTGGAATTGCTCTTCAAATACCACCAGCCAGGTATGGCAATCTCCAAGGATCAGGACGAAGCGTTTAGAATCATCCCGGAGTTATGCAAGAGAAAGATCCAAGTGCGACAGACAGGAGGGACACCCCTCAAGAACAGAAACGAGAGTTGGGAGTGGGAACCTCTCTGCAAGCTCCTGTCAAGCTTTCCGGCACTCGCTGCAGCAGAACCGAAACGTATGTTTGCTGTATTGTCAACGTACGATTCGGCTATTTCTTCACATCGCCTGGGACTTACGAATGCTACCTGGGCTCGGTCCTGTCGAGAGGCTCTTTGGGGAAACATGTTGCTGGACGCATACATGGAGTTCCGCGATATCCATCGTGTACTCTCAACACACGTCGCTGGCATCAAGGCCGGTACCATGGATTTTAAACAGAGAGAGGACACCTCACCAAAGGGGGACATGTTCGACCCGACACCAGGTGGGCTAGCAAAGGCGAAATCGGAATGCACTATTCAGATGATGAAGATCATTGAGGCGGTGGAAACCCTCGGCATGCCGCCTACGCAGTCAAAGAAAGAAGACTTCCCTGAAGCCACGTTCAAAAGTGTCACGGACTTTAGGGATCGTCTTCCCGCAGTACGTGCCAGATATTAGGCCTACCACCGATTGGCACCCGTTTGGAGCAAAGTCCAGATGTAGAAGATGCAATTGGCTGCTGCCAGCATGACCATGGCTGTGGACCAGCCTGAGCAGAGCTTCTTCCCGGCTGGCGTGTGGGACACCATCCATATCCACGACTGGAGAAACGCGATGCAGAGAACGGAGGAAGTAATCAAATACGACAACGGGCCCTCCGGACATCCTTTACCAAGTATTTTGACGGGTCTCAAGAAGATGGATGCCTTTGGTGGTGCCAATCTCCGCTTCGATTCCAATACCGAATCAGTAACGACTTCGTCATTCGCTGTCGGCCTCGAACAATGGTCGGACTCACTTGTTTACGAGTAGGCTACATGCACACTTCCCTTTTACAAACCAACTGACAAATAGCTCAGAGGCGACCTCAGTTGGGTTGGTATCCCTCCAAATCTTCGCGGCGTGCAGGCGGGCAGCCTCACCCTCCGGCGTCCCACGACTCAACGCCGAATCACTTTCGCGAGGCCCTTTGGCACTCCTCCACAAGTGCTTGTATGGCTTTCTGGACTGGACTTGAGCATCAAAGACGGTAAGAGTGTTTTCGTTGTGACTTCGGCTGTTTCAACCGACAACTTCTTGGTGAGAACTAGTGGCATTGGCAGCTCTACCAATTACTCCAAGATCTCCTGGATTGCGGTCGACCAGGCCTCTCCTTGTCTTACCGGCAGCTTCTCTATCGATATTGAGGACTATGCAGACGCAGAGGGCTATTATGCGTTCCCGGCGGGGAAGTTCACAGCGACGCCAACCGTTTTGACCGCTTTCAGTGCCTTCGAAGTTGACGGGGAACCGTGGACCAACTCCCGCTTTGGGGTGGAGACACGGGATGAAAATGAAGACGGTTTCGGTTGGAGGGTGTACAAGTGGTGCGACAGCTCTATCCGATATGCAACCATCCATTGGTTGGCGATTCCTGCACAGTAATGTTCGTGTCGACGCAACAATCCTGTACTGCTGTTACTGTCAGTAGCTCTTTTGATTATTGACTTTGTTGGCCTTTCGGACCATGCTCTTTTGATTTGATCGACGATCAACCGAATGGTTCATAGTGAGAAATGCAAGACAATACAGTCAGAGATACGTACTTCGTTCCAAACCCATCAAACGCTAATCTACAATCTATGAAATGGTCGTCGATAATGGTCAAGTGCCGCGATGCCTACTTCTCCGCCTCCACCTTCTCCGCCTCCGCGGTCTCATCAGCGCCCCCAATCCTCTTCCACTTATGGAACAGGGCGACGACAAAGGACAAGACACCCGACACGATGGGAATGATGAAGGCGGTCTGCACGCCCTTGGCAACGGCCTTGACCACGTCGGAGGCCACGGCCGGATCGCTGGCGCCGCCGCTCTTCATGACGAGGTTGTTCATGACGCCGTCGATGACATTCTGCGAGAGGCCGGAGTCGACGAGGCTGTCCTGGAGCTCCTGGTAGAATATGGTGCTGCACAGCGACACGGCGACGGAACTGGCACAAAAAAAGCATCAGCACACCACATCGCCTAATCGAGGTGGACGGGGGGAGGGGCCACTGCAAAACTCACCTTCCCAGCATCTTGATCATATACACGACGGCCAGCCCGATCGACTCCTCGTGGCGGTCCAGCTCCTGCTGCGCGATGCCCATGGCGATGAACTGGCAGCAGCCGGTGCCGAACGCGGCGAGGACCTGGTAGCCGATCCACTCGCGCGACGGCGTCGACGCCGACAGCGTGTGCAGCATGCCCGAGCCGACGGAGAAGGCGACGGCGCCGAACAGCATCGACGGGTTGAACAGCTTGAACCGGTTGATGGCGACGCCCGTGAGGATGCCGCCGACCGTCTGCGCGAGCAGGTAGGCGAGCAGGTCGACGCCGCTGCCTTCGGCAGTGCTGCCTTTGACGCCCTGTATGCGGCGATGACGCGATGTCAGCGACCTACGCGATGGGGGTGGTGGTGGTGGTGGCGGGGGGAAACAGTGGCAAACGTACCTGGAAGTAGAACGGCAGGAAGTAGACCTCGCTGGCGGACCCGATCTCGGTGAGGAAGCCGAAAATGGAGCAGATGATGATGCCGCGCTTGCGGATGATGCTGCGGGGGATGAGGGCGCGGTCGTCGGGGACGAGGCACTGCTCGACGACGAGGGCGGCGAGCAGCGTGGCGAAGCCGATCAGCAGGCCGATGACGACGGGGTCCGACCACGCGCCGTCGCCGGCGAAGGTGAAGGCGAGGAGGAGGCAGGTGACGGAGCCGGCGATCAGCGCGCTGCCGGGGAGGTCGAGGGACTTGACTTTCTCCCAGAAGGTCAGCGTGTTGGGGTCGCGCGGACGCGGCTTGTAGAGGATGGTCATGGCGGCGACGGTGAAGCCGCCGATGGGCAGGTTCATGTAGAAGCACCACCGCCACGATGAACGGGAGGCGAGGATGCCGCCGATGACGGGGCCGAGACATGAGGCGATTCCTGGTGACTGGTCAGTGGGCGGGTTGCTTCTTGGATTTCTTCGAAGTCTTCAAGTACTTACCGGCGGCAGAAGCGATGAGCCCGGTGAATAGGGGACGTTTCTCTTTGGGAATCACGTCGGCGATGATGAGCATGACGCCCGGTGCCATCAGTGCGCCAGCCGTTCCGGCCACTACGCGTCCGGCGATGAACATGCTGGAAGAGTCGGCCAGTGCGCAGATCAAGGAGCCAACTGTTGTTGGAGGTCAGAGTGATATCTCAGGGAAAGATGGTGGGGGCGCGGACCTTCGAAGAAGAACAAGCCTGCGAGGAAGCCGTACTTGGTGTTCATGTAAGGATACACCTTTCCGAAGACTGGCTGTAATGCGGGGATAGGCAGTAGGTATGCGGACCCGTACCACGAGAACTCCGACATGTCTCCCCATACTTCAATGAGATGTGGAATGATTGTAGCTGCGAGATGGTAAGCAATGAGCATGTAGGAACGGAATCGTAGAGGTAGAAGATACAGATGATTGTAGAGTCGAGAGAGACCTGGCAGATCATAAATTAGTCGTGGTTGAATCGAGGGATTTGGAGACGACTTACCACGAACATGGTCAACGCCAAAGCAACGCCAATGGCTATACGGCGCGTCTTTGTCGTTCCATCGCCGTCGTCTTCATTGGCGTTCTTTTCTCTGTCGTTAAGGTCGGTCTGAGGGGGACCTTCACCAGTCCCATTCGTTGTTCTACTGTCGGCGTCTTTCAACGAGCACGTAGACAAACTGCCGGTGTCGTTGCTTTCTTCGTAACGAGGCAAGTTTTCGGTGGAAAAGGTGGACGACACATAGTCTGCAAAGGCCGCCAGGTAGGAATTCCGCTTCTCGCACTCGGGAAACGAGACAACGGAGCTTCGGTTATCGCTTTCGGTATGTATCGAAGCCATGGTTGCGGGTAACATGATGGATGATGGGTTCTGCCTGGAGAAGATTGGCGGGGGTACTCATCAACATGTACATAGCGCCGCGGCCCAAAATAGAATCGCAGTTGCCATTATGTCCAGATGCGAAAGGACTTGTCAGACAGTGTTGTGTCATGCATCACAGCGAGAGGCTTTGATGATGACGGTGATGATGGTGATGGATTCCTAAACAGGCGACGTGGATGCCGAAAGGGGCAACCCAAGCGAGCCGGGTAAGCTGATGGGTCATCACCCGCGCCACATCACGCAGCAAACCCTCGCAGTGGGGGCCATTACCCAACCAACTGTGCGAGGCGCAGGTACCTCGACACTGTCGCGCATTGCCTATCCTGATGATGCACTCTCCAAGTATTTCGACTGAGCAGTATACAACGTAGACGACACGCTGCTTGGCGCGAGAAGAACACGCTCCCGTCCCCCCCAACACCATATCCCATCTTTTTCCATTCCACAACCCAAAAAATCAACCATGGGTCACCTCAACGAGCGCGGCTGGATCAACGTCGCGACCCTCGCCGTCTATGTCCCTCTCCTCGCAGGCACACTCTTCACGCTGGTCCGGCAACGCTTCCGCATGAAGTCCTTCTACTACCTCCTAACCTTCATCCTCGGTAACCCCTTCATCACCACCACCGCAACCCCCAAAACCCCCTCCTAACACCCCCGCAGTAAAATTCGTCGGCGCCGCCATGACAATCGACGTCCAACTCACCAACAACACGACCCTCTACACCCCAGCAGCCATCCTCAGCACCGTCGTCCTCACCCCCCTCATCATGGCCGTCGCCGAAATAATCAACCTCAAGCACGCCGCCCCTGCCCCGACCAACAACCGCACAGGCCGCGGCCTCCGCCCCCTCGAGCTCGTCAACCGCGCCAACCCCACCACCACCACCACCCCCTCCACCGTCCCACCCGCCTACACCCCCTCGCCCTCCCCATACGCCCCGTACCCGCCCTCCACATCTCCCACCCCCTCCCTCAACAAACCCCTGCCCCCCACCCCTCCCCCCCGCACCGCCCGCCTCACGCGCCTCGCCCACCTCTCCATCCTTCTCTCCCTCGGCCTCGGCGTCACCGGCGGCCTGCGCGTCTTCGCCACCGCTCCCACCCCATCCGACCTGTCCTCGGGCCGGACCTACATGCGCGGCGCCGCCGGTCTGGCCGCGCTCGCCCTCGTGCTGGTCGGTGCCAACGCGGCGGGGGGCTTGGGGGCGGCGCGGGCGGTGGGGGGCCGGTGGATGGGGGTCGTGTATGCGGGGGTGCTGGGGGCGGGGTTGCCGGCGTTGGGGGCAAGGGTGGTGTATACGGTGGGGGTGGCGGTGGAGGGGGTGGGGGAGGATGGGCGGGGCGGGGTGTGGGATCCCGTGGGCGGGAGTTGGGTGGTGTATTTGTGTTTGGGGTGGGTGCCGGAGGTGGTGGTGGGGGTGGTGGTTGTGGGGTTGGGGTGTTTGAGGCCGAGGCGGGGGGCTTGAGGGGGGAGAGAGAGGGAGAGGGTCAGGCTGGGCTGAGATGGGGGAAGGGGGTGGTGGTCGTGGGGCTTGGAGGATGGGAAATGTAGCGGGGAGGTAGATGGTTGGATGGGATTTTTGGTGTGAGGGATGGACTTTTTTTGGGGGCGATCTTGTAGCGTTTGAAAGGGCCGAGGGGGAGTATAGACAACGGATTTGCTTTCTTGTTTGAGGTTTCTCGATGTAGTGCCACGAAAGAGGAACATGCTTTTACTCATACACGGCTCTTTTCACTGGGACTTTCCAGCCGCACCGAAGTGAATATCGAAATTAGTATGTTCATTGTAGCTTTGGAACATCCCCGTAAGAGCGTACGGCGGAAGGGGAAAGTATGTCGTTCGGTCTCGTATATCTCCTTTTTGAATCAAAATCCTGATCAGAGGCTACGACCTTTTTGTACAGCCTTGAGTAGGCGTAATGCTTGCTCAGACCACCAATACGATCGAGTAGCTCTACACGGCGGGTGCCTGGTATCATGAAAAATTGTAAGATAACAAAATGATGGATATGAGTTCAGAACGCGCATGTCATACTACGCCGGTCGCTAGCAACTCTCTGTACGAGAGTGAGATTGAGACAGAAGAGATCATCAAATTCCGTCAGTCACAGCCAGTATAGACGAAAAGATGCACAGTATGCATTCAAGCAACCACACAGATGCGAAAGGTCAAGGAAAAACATCGAATTTACTTCGAAAAGCTCAATTTAAACGATTACATGTAAATCCTGCCCATACTACTTCCCCGAGCTCCATTGATGAAATCATCCTGTGATGTGAAAATCCCCTCCGGGCAAACAGAAAGCTCGATGCCGGAAGACTGTGGCGTTTGCGATCTGTATGGTCGAGGTGTTGAGAGAGAGAATTGATGGCTGATTGAGCTGGATGCGCAGTCAGTAAGAGTGCGTTACAGCGATGCGATGTACGCCGGGTCGTACCTCGCAGATGTGATGGTCCTACTTCTGCTGGCCGTTCTTGTCGCCCTTGATCTTCTTGATGAGCTTCCAGACGAGCATGTTGGCGGTGTTGGTGGGGTTTTGTGGAGGTGGTTGCGGTTGGGTGTTCGAGGAGGACGAGGAGATGATTGTTGAAGTAGATGATGTCTTTGCTGGATTGGAGTGGTTGTTGAGTGCAGAAGAAAGTTGAGCGGCCACTGCTTGATATAAGTAGGGGGTTGAGATGGCATCTCCGGGTAAGAAGTCAGCCCCCAGATAAGCATTGCGCCCCCAAGTTGGTTCAGCGCTTACAGGCGATCTGCGGGCTGACGCGATCTGCATCTCGCACAGCTCGCTTCTTTTGCGTGCTGACCGCTCCCTTGTCGCTCGAAGGATCTAGTTTCACTCTAATGCCACAGACGGTCAGCAATGCGATGAGCTGATGCATAGTCGTACCGACCACAGGGAATCGTTCTGGAAGCTGAGACGGCGCTTCCGCGGTACTGGTTACACCCAAATCAGGCAGAAGACGCTGGACTGCATTTTGCTTTCGCGGCCTGAAACGCATGGCACCTGGTAAGGATGCAAGACTGCGGCGTGGGCTGCGCCACTACTATTTCGGGGGTTGGCTATCAATAACCGCCCACTTTTGTCGGTCGCGCCTCCGCGCCTGCGGAGTACCGTCTGCATGGAGCGCAGCTGTCGCCAGTACCGAGTAATGTTGTTGTCGTTTCGTTCAATGCGGCGAACTTTAGCGCCGACATAGCATTTTTTTTTATTCTTAACCCTTGCAGAAGTGTAGTAGCAGTATTCGTACAGATACACAGCTATGGGTAAAAATAAGCGAGTCCAGTACGGTGTTGTAAATGAACCAATAGTGTTGATTGGTTGCGTGTCCTACCACACCATTTCAGCAATGATCTGGGGTCCAATGGCAGGAACAAGCGGTCTGCAGTTCGCAACTACCGGCTCGACACATCCCAATTTACATTTCCAAAACAAGGAACGGATCGGTTCACAGCAGGAGAGCGACTGTGTCACTATCACCCGGGATGAAATAAAGCACAAGAACATTGGAATTCGACAGCTGTAGCACTCTAGCCCAGTATTGCCGAGCAAATACGGAGAAAAGCTGAACTTCTGAGCTCATGAAAAGTGATGGAAGCATTTTATCAAAAGCTCAATTCAAATTGCTGTTGTGGTAGATGTATTCAAGAAACGACATTGCTCGCATGGAATATGAAAGTCAAACCCCCAAACTCCTTCAAAACTCCACCTTCCCTATCCCTCAGTTCCAACGCCGGCTAAGATCCATCAACAACGAACAAGCGGAGCCTGGTGCAACTGGAGCATCGGCTGGTCTCTGACCTGGATCATCGGCTGAGATTTGGCTTGAACGACCCGAGCAGCCGCAAGAGCCTCCATCATAGTCATAGCCGCAGCAACCTGTCGACGCTGAATCTTCCCCGTTGCAGTCTTCGGCATCGTCTCCGTGAAATAAACCTGATATGGAGTCAGTCATCTTTCCAACCACCTTGTCGCACTCACCCAACAGTGAGGAAAAAGACCTACCTTCTTCGGCACCTTAAACCTCGCCACCCTCTCCCGGAAGAACTCCTTCACCTCCTCCTCCCCCAGCCTCTCCCCGGGCCTCGCCACCACCGCCACGCCCACATCCTGGCCATACAACGCGTCATCAACCGCAAAACTCACCGCCTCCCCCACAGCCGGATGCTGCAGCAGCAAGTTATCCAACTCGATCGGGCTGATCTTCTCGCCGCCCTTATTGATCAACTCCTTGATCCTGCCCGTGAGCCTCAAATACCCCCTCTCGTCCACCACGCCCTGGTCGCCGGTCCGCAGGAACCCGTCCGCCGTGAACGTCGCCGCGTCCACCGCCGCGCGCATGTCCGCGGGCACGATGTACCCGCCCGTCACGTTCTCGCCGCGCACGCACACCTCGCCGACGACGCCGGGCGCGACGTCCGCGCCGGCGTCGTCCTTGACGCGCATCTCGACGCCCCCCTGCGGCGTCCCTACAGATCCAGGCACGCGCGCACCGCCCCCGCGGCCGCCGCGAGGCAGGGGGTTCGAGCACATCTGGTGGGCGGCCTCGGTCATCGCGTACGCCTCGAGCACGACAGTGCGCAGGGCGGTCTCCAAGTCCCTCAACACGGTCGGCGGGAGGGGGCTGGAGCAACTCCTCACGAAGCGCAAGGCTTTGGGCGGGGGGCTGGGCAGCGGGTTCTTGAGGAGGATCTGGTGGATGGTGGGGACGGCGGTGTACCAGGTCGCGGCGTGGGCGACGAAGAGGGGCCAGAAGTCGGTGGCGGAGAAGCGCGGGGGCACGACGACGGAGCCGCCGCTGCCGAGGGGCGAGAGCGTGCCTGCGACGAGCCCGTGGATGTGGAAGAGTGGCATTACGAGCAGGCTGCGGTCGGCGGGCGTGAGGGCGTAGGTGGCGGTGATGTTTTTGATCGAGGCGGTGATGTTGCGGTGGGTGAGGGGGACCTGGTTGTTTGGTTTATTGTTAGCGTTCGGGACTGAGTAGTGTGTGTTGTGGTGGTGGTGGAAGAACGGGAGGGAGGAAAGGATGCCACCACTCACGGCCTTGGGTCGACCGGTCGTGCCGCTCGTGTGCAGGATCAGCGCGACGTCGTCGGGCTGGCAGTCGGCATCGAGGTCGTGCGCCCTGCCCGCGCCGCCGACGGTGCTGCGCGTCTGCGCGCAGAAGACGATCTCGCCGCCGTTGAAGCTGACTTCGGCGAGGCGCACGCCGCACGCGCGCGCCGCCTTGACGGCTTCGGTGTTCGCGTCGAGCGAGCCGAACGGCACGATCAGGACGGCGGCGTCGAGGTCGCGCAGGTAGAACTCGAACTCGGATTGCTTGTAGTCAAAGTTGAGCGGGGCGGCGACGGCGCGCATGCATGTGGAGGCGAAGAAGGCGACGATGAGCTCCAGCGAGTTGGGCAGGCTGAAGGCGACGCGCGAGCCGTGCGTGATGCCGATGGCGGCGAGGTTGAGCTGGAACTCCTTGACGCGCCGGGACAGGTCGCGGTGGGTGATGGTGGTGGAGCGGGTCTTGCCGGGTATGACGACGGCGGACGAGTCGAAGCCCTTGTGCAGGCACGAGGCGAGGGTGGACATGATGGGCGAAGGAGGGCTCTGCTGGAGGGCGGGTCTGCAGACTGCCATGGAAGAGAACCACGAGGTGAAATAGGAGCGCAGGCTCGAGAGGGACATTGCAACTGAATCCATGTTTGGTCGAGGTTGGTTGATTTCTCACATACTGTGCTGGACGCGTTCTAAGCTGCCGTTAAAGATGAGTTACCAGAGACTCTGGTGGCGCGGATCTCGTCTTTGAGCATCGTGTGTTGCCAAAGCATTATGCGATATGCTGAGAGTTCGGTTGTAAGCTGACTCGGTCCCAATCGGGCAATGTTTTGGCCCCCTCCCCGAACCGCGGCACCATGCCCGATGCAGCAACACGAGAGGCACAGCAGTTGGGGGCCCAAATTTAGACGGCTGCCTGGGGCCTATTTCTGTCTAGCCTAGGCAGAATAGCTGAACTGGCGCCTGTTGTTGGTCTTAATTATGACAACAATGCGGCACAGTGGGTGGGGAAAAGTATCGCCGGGTGGCGTGCAAGCAGCCGCTGCTGAGGGCAGCCTGACACTGAAAACATCACATCCACGCTGTCTCTCGTCGCAATATCATCAGAATCAACAAGGACGTCAGATGGAATCGGATCCCAGCCGCACAAGAAAGCGCTCCGCTCCACCGGTGGAGATGGGCGACGTCAAGAAGGAGAAGAAGAAGAAGAAGTCAGACACACACTCAGCACAATCATGCGTAAGTGGCTCCTTTTGCCCAGAGGGGCCTCACTGAACGACATAGAACGAGACCGACATGGCCCGCACTACAACGGACAACGAGATCGAGACCTTTTCTACAACGGAGCATAATTGTGCCCCCTGCCAAGCGCCGGGGCCGGTTACGTTCGAGGTGCTTCCAGAAGGGGCTTTCAACCAACTGTTTGAAGGCGGGGGGATGGTTGAAGGGACTGAGAAACTGCCGGCAGACATATCCAAGTCGCTTGCCGACTACTGCAAGTACTTGGAGAGGTTTGAGGTGTTTGCCAAAGCGCAAGCGGGCCAGATTGAAGAGGGATGAGAGGACATGGACGGCTTCAACTTGATTTTGGGTTTCATTGTATCCACGGCGCCGCAATAAGATTTAGCGAATGATAACATGTCTCCTCATCAATCGTGTGTATGTTTCATCGCCAATCTGATCCGCGTCCAGGGTGGAGAATCGTGTCCTACCCTTGCGCAAGCAATTGCCATTCTCGCCGGTCGCGATTGGGCGAGAGAACCAAACAATGCGGCTTATTTAGGCGTGACCCACAGTATTACAAGCTAAAATCGGGAAGCTATATTTGTGCCTGCTCTTGCCCTGACCCAGAATGGGAGATGCTAGGCCATTGGCCGACGAAGCGAGAGGTGAGCTTACGCTCCCGGTCTGCACGTTTCTTCAGCCCCATCGCTTGCCGGAAACCTTTTCGATGCGGAGCTGACATGCTGACGCCGTAAGCACACGCTTCAGCAATGCTAAGCTTTGGACAAGCACCAGTCTGCCGTTGCAGGTCTTGGCAAGATGGTGATCGCTGACCAACTCTCGCATGCGCCTCTGGTGATGGTCGGCGATGAAAGCGTGCATACCACAGCCTCCAACTGCGATAAATATACGGACAACGAGCGCTAAGCAACCAGACATCGCACCACAGATCCACAGCACAGCAGAACAAAGCACAGAAATAAAACACCATCGACTCCCCCCCTTTCAAATGTCGCCCTCCATTCTCGCATCATTCCCCTCCGACGACGCCAGCCTTCGTGAGAAGTTCTCCCGCAAGAACCCCGAAGACATCTCCCCCGTCCCCACCAAGCGCGTCAAGACGAACAATGCAGAGCCTACTGGAGCCCTTCCTGCAGCGGCAGGCAGCATTTCTGGACATCATCAGACGGCGATTCCAGCAAAAGATGTTCCAACTGATGCGCAGCGGGCCGCCGATTCTGACGACGACGACGATGAGCTTGCGGGCAACGGTCTGATGCCGACCGGCCCCATCGCGTCCCCATCGCGCAGCACCCCCGAGCTCGTCTACGACGACGCCATCGACACCGGCTACCTCCCCGCCTCGACCAGGCTGCGGCGCCGCATCTTCGACCACCCCGACCGCATCGTGGTATGTCCGGGCGTCTTCGACGGCTTCTCGGCGCGCGTGGCCATGTCTGTCGGGTTCGAGGGGCTGTACATGGTGAGTACCGCACCGCCCCCCCTACACAGCCATCACCCTTTCCCCACATCACCATTTATAGTAACGCCCTGCAACGCAGACCGGCGCCGGCACCACCGCCTCCCGCCTCGGCATGCCCGACCTGGCCATCGCCCAGCTGCACGACATGAAGGAGCAAGCCGACATGATCTGCAACCTCGACCCGACGAACGGACCGCCCGTCATCGCCGACATGGATGGTATGGAAGCACACCCTTCCCCTCCCCTCCCTCTTCCCCCCTACCCGCCACAAAAAAAAAATATCAACGCAAGAACACCCAACTAACCCAACCCCCCAGCCGGCTACGGCGGCCCCGTCGTCATCACCCGCGCGGTCCACCAATACGCCCGCGCCGGCGTCGCCGCCTTCCACATCGAGGACCAAATCCTGTCCAAGCGCTGCGGGCACCTCGCCGGTAAAGAAGTCGTATCCCTACCCGACTACCTCCTGCGGATCCGCGCGGCCAAGAACGCTCTGCGGGCGATAAACTCCGACATGCTCCTGATCGCGCGCACCGACGCCCTGCAAACGCGCGGCTACGACGAATGCATCGCGCGCCTGCGCGCCGCGCGCGACCTGGGCGCCGACGTCGGGATCCTCGAAGGGTTCGCGAGCAAGGCGCAAGCGGCGCGGGCGGTGCGGGACCTCGCGCCGTGGCCATTGCTGCTGAACGCGATCGAGAACGGGGCGAGTCCGCTGATCAGCGTGGGGGAGGCGCAGGCGATGGGGTTCCGGGTCATGATCTTCTCGCTGGCGGCGCTGAGCGCGGCGTATGTCGCGATGAGGGAGATGTTTGAGCGGCTGAAGAGGGATGGCGTGACGGGGGTGCCGCGGGATGTTACGCCGAAGAGGCTGTTTGAGGTTGTGGGGCTGGATGCGGCGAGGGAGGTGGATGAGGCCGCGGGCGGGGCGGCGTTTTCGAAGGTTTGAGGCGGGGGTGTTGGGATTGGGTGGGGGCCTTTTTTTTTTGGTTGGTGTTGTTGTTGTTTTGTCTTTGGGTGGTTGGTTTTCTCTGGTTTTGTTGGCGCGTGGCATACACGGTGGACGGCGTGGAACGGTCGGTCTTTAGTTTCATTTGAATGGCAGCAGCATTTTCGAAAACAATTTCTTAGTTGCATGCAAGAACCTGAGGTGAGTCTCTCATGGACGCGCGGAGTTTGGTCAAAGGAATGCATAGGCTCTATGCCGGAGGGCAGAAATGGACATGTTGACGCTGCTGTGAGTGCGGAAAAGGGTGCGAAGATGAGATACTGCAACTCTGCAACCCCACAGTACGTCTGCCCTCAACTTCGGCGGGTGAAATGCGGGTTTGGCGTACAAGAAGGGAATCAGAGACGTTAGAAGTGCCGTAGTCTACTTGGCATCGCCTCCGAGTGCGGATGCGTCACCACTCGCTTCGCTCTACCCGCGTGCCCGTAACGTAGAGTTCATCGAATGAGATGTGGTTTGCATGTGATGCGGCTTTCATCGTCCCCCGCACGCTGTGTACTGAGAAGTGTGGAGAGGCGTTGACGCTCGGCAGTGGACGAAAGTGGAGGATTACTGAATGCCAGGCTCCAAACCGAGGACTATCGGCCCACGTCATCTTGGCTACAACGTGCATAAGATATAAGCACGCATGCTCTCAACATTGCATTGAGCAGGTTATTGCCTATCATCCCCATCGCAACCACCATGATTCCCGCTTCCCGAGCCCATCGCAATCCCTACGTCCTACGAGACAGTTCCGACGAAAGACATCAAAGTTACCCTTTACCCAGAGGGTGGCGAGACCGCAACACCCGTCGTTGTCGTCACGCTGAACAGACCGAAGAAGCAGAATGCCTTCACATTGCAGATGATGCACGATTTCGAGACCGTGTTCCCAATCTTCGACGTCGACGAGCGGGTCAAAGCCGTCGTCATCACGGCGCCGGCAAGACCTTCTGCGCCGGGGCAGACCTCGAGATCGGCTTCTCGTCAGGTGCCGGTAGAGAGCGGATCATGGACCACCGCGACTCTTAATTTCTTCTCATCGAACGAAGCCGTCTACGAACGCCCTTCACTGAACTCGATTGCACCCGCCCAAGCGGCGGTCGCCTCGCCCTCGCAAACTACCGGTGCCGCAAACCCACCACAGTAGCCATGCAGGGCTCCGCCGTGGGGCTCGGCATGACCATGACGCTTCCCGCAGCAGCAATCAGGTAAGGGGGGCCACGCCCGCCCGCCCGCCCGCCCGCTCCCCAGCCCCTCCTCCCGCCCTCTCGACGACGCGGCCGCGTTTTGCCAACACACGACCGATCACCCAATCAGGATCGGATGCGAAAGGGGCCAAATACGGCTTCGTCTCCGCGCGACGCGGCATCACCGTGGAGTAGTCGTCGTCCTCCTTCTTCCTGCCGCGCCTGACCGGCTACTCGCGGGCGACGTTCTACCAGCCGCACTCGCCGCACTTCGGGCCGCTGTTCCAAAAGACGCTGGCCGACGCCTGCAAAGTGCTGCCGCGGGCGCTGGAGCTGGCGACGGATGTGGCGGAGAACGTCGGTCCGCTGGCGGGCGTGTCTGAACCGCGCGCTGATGTGGCGTAACTCGGGGACGGGCGAGGGCGCGCATCTGGTGGATTCGGCCGTGTTGTATCACATGTTCGGTGCGAGGTGTGTTGTTTCGAGGAGAGAGGGAGACACCCCCCATGTTGAGGTTGACAGATGTGCAGGGACCAGGAGGAAGGCGTGAAGGCTTTCTTTGAGAAGCGGAAGCCGGCGTTCGGAGCCACGCTTGAGGAGGATGCGCCGCCGAACTTTCCGTGGTGGACGGAGGTGGACACGGGGAGTCGGCCAAAGGCGGCGAAAGCGCAGTCCAAGCTTTGATAAACGACAGTCTGGCGCCTGGTGCGTCAGGAAAGGAGGCTGGTCGATATGACTAGGTTGGGACTTTTACATTGGGATGGGTTTGGAGTAGAAAACTACGCTTTGGAACGAGGCGACAATCTTTTTGAGTGACGGGCCAGAATTCTCATTGTTGTAGCTGAAAGAGTCAAGGTTCGAAGAAAATCAATATGCACCATTGAACTTGCTTCATATGGTAGGCAAATGTGACTATATCTGTCCGATGGAACACCAATACCCCATTCTACGGATGCCTCCTCGGTCTCCAACCCAGCTCACCCCGACACAAGTGTTCTAGAGAATTGAGCATCGTATCTGCAAAGGCTATCCTTTGTCAGCAAAGCTAGCTCCAGGTGGAGAGCTGACTGCAGTTGACGTAACGTTGAGTCAACACTGATGGTCCCTGCCACTCGATCACGGTCTCCGATGATGTCATGCACCTGATTGGCTGTCTTCGCTGTTCTTGCTAGCGAGAGATGTATGTATTGATCATCTAGCCGTCCCTCTTTCTCTCTCTCAAACAGAAGTCTTCAAAGAACCCGACCCGCACGCCCCAACAAAAGCGCTTCCCACCTCTCCAAGCAAACGCCACGCTCATGCAACGCAACCAACATCAACCCTCAGGATATCAAACGCGTACCCCCAACGCCCAACGCTTTCCAAAACAACCCAAAAGAAACCCGGAAGTGACAGAAAAAAGCCACCCACCCTGCCAAAAAAAAAAAAAAGAAGAAGGCGTACATACAACCAAAATCACGCCGTCCTAACGAACAAATTCCCGCCCGCCTCGAGCAGCCGGCCCACCGTCTCGCGATGGCCCTGCTCGACGGCGAGGTGCAGCGGCGTCCAGCCCGCGTCGTCGGCGGCGTTGGGGTCGCCGCCCTGCTCGAGCAGGAACGCCACCATGGCCTCGTTGCCGCGCTCCGCCGCGATGTGCAGCAGCGACCGGCCCGAGACGGACTGCCGGCTCGATGCCGTGCGGGGGCGGGTGGAGGCGGATGTCGAGGAAGAGGCTGATGAGGATGATGGCGGGCTGGAGGTGATGAGGTGTTTCGGGGTGGCGTCGGCGTCGACGGCGCTGCCGGTGAGCGAGATGTTCAGGCCGCCCATGATGCCGCTGGTTGAAGACGAAGACGACGACGAGTCTGCCGATGATGACGAGCCGGAGCCGCAGACGCTGTTGGGCGGCGTCGTGGTTGTGGTGGTGGTGTTGCCGTTGCCGTCCGCCATGCCGATGTCCGGCCCGAGCACGTCGTCGAAGATGGTCTGCGTCCAGTCCTCGACGATGTGCTGGAACGGCGGGGTCGTCATGCCGGCCTGCAGGGCGAGCAGATCGGCCGCCGCCGCTGTCCCTCCTTGCAGCGCCATCGGGACCACGCTGCCGCATTGGTGGCAGGTCGCGCACTGCGAGGCCATCCCCGACGACGGCTCGCAGGGCGGGGTGGGCAGCGGCGTGGCGCGGTTGGGGGTGGCGGTGCCGCTGCTGTTGACGTGGGGCAGGGCGAAGCCGTGCGTCGAGGGGGGCCCGAAGAGGTGCTGCAGGTCGATGCTGGTGGGGGGGAATGGCGAGGTTTGGCGGTATGCCGTCTGTTGCTGGTGGTGCTGCTGCTGCTCGAGGGCTTGCACGCGGCGCTTGAGGTTTCGGCCTGGCGGGGGAGAAAGTCAGTGGTGTGCCGGGGCGGTGGAGGTGAAATATGGACGACTAACGGTATTTGCGCTGGGCGTTGCGGTTCTGGATCCGTCTCCGCTCGGCGGCGTCGGCTACGGACGTCCAGTCCTCTTCGTCCGAGCACATGCCCGTGTCGACCGGATGTTGTTGGGCCGAGAAGTTGGGTGTTGCGGCGAAGTTTTGGAACGATGCCATGGAGTCGGTAAGTGCGGAAGCCATTTTTCGTTTCTTTGAAGCTGTTGTCGCTCGACAATGGTCTGATGGGCCGGCTGTGGTGGTGAGAGCGGTCTACTTATTTCTCCAGAGCCGCATCGATTGAGGGCGGAACAGACCAACACGAGAGGTCTAAATCGGTAGCTACTGCTGGGTAGCTTTCGCACAGTGCTGCGGCTCATCCATCCATCAGTCAGCCGGCCAGCCATGCTCGCGACTCGACGCCGTTGGTTCTCCACCAAAAGGGCCTGCCCGAGAGCGACTCGAGCTCTTCCCGCACCCGCGCCACCACAGGAAGCGCCGGGGCCATGCGTTAGAGCAAAACACGTGCTGGCTGACGGATTGTTTCACACAGACGGGCGACGCTTGGCCGCAAGCGGGCATGGCATCGTCAGCAGACAGCCCCCAAAGTGCCGCGCCTTGTCAGACATGTGCCAACTGCTGATAAGCATTCCTTCAGGAATCGCTTGGCCCCTCAGGCGGCTAATTAACCGGTGCGGCTGGCTCCCGGATCTGTCCCCGGACTGCCCAGCCCCCATCAAGCTCGGATCCTCGCGCGACAAGCTTCGCCCAGCGGCCAGCTGTGCCTTGGTACCCCAGACTCGGTCTGGCCGTGCTGATTGCTCTTCTCATACGCGTATATCGCAGCTTAACTTGACATGTCGTGGAGGCCTTGACTCCTGCATTATTTGTGCAGCTTTGGCATTGTTCGTGCAACTCGCCGCAGTCCTCAGGAACAGTTGGCGTCGCAAGCCTTTCTTCGGCACGAGCTTAATTGGGAAACCGACTCCGCCCCGCTTTGTTGATGATCGATCGGATCTGCCGTGCGTGCGGGATGGTCACAACTTGTGTGCGTGGCCTGTCTACTACCACTGTGTACTGTGCACAACACTCTGAGGTCCACACGCCGACTATCAAAGCGTAGACGCAGCCAGAGAGGCACTGCTGGCCTGGAAGGGTCGAGTTGCTCAAAAACAGCATGTGAAAAAAGCCTCCACCATCCCACGATGGCACCCCGCGATCCGTCAGCACTAAGTGCTCTGAGCCCTGATTCGTCGAGGAAAACCAGGCACCCCTTCCCAATCCAAGCTGTTGCTGACAGGGACCACAGAGCTGGCCAAACACAAGCATCATCGACACTAACAAGCTTTTCGCGCTTGACCTGATGAAAGGGGAAAATGACATTTGGCCTGTCTGGAGCGAACAAAGAGAAAAAGACAATCCCTGCACCCTGCACACCACAAAAATAGAGCAATGATCGCCGCTGCGCCACAAAACAACAACAACCGCATTCCTGAATCCCCCCGCTCCACTCTCTCCCGCTCCACTCAAACGGTTTCCGCCGCCATGTGGTCATTCCTTCCCACCCCCCACCGCCGCTTCCTCCCTTTCTCCCGCCATCGCGAAAAACGGCCGCTTGACCCGATCTACCCCGTTCAACGCCCCGAGACCCGAAGATCCCAAAGACCACAAAAAAAAAAGAAGAAAAAGGGAAAAAAAGGAAACAACGCGGTCGCTCGCTCGCCTCTCCCCCTCTCCTCGCTATGCACGTACACACATGCCGACCGCGCCCCTACTCCTTGATCGCAGGCATCAACTTGACGCCGCCCGCAGCCAGCGCAACCGACGCCTTCGCCGTCATCCTCTGCAAATCCGAGGCCTTCCGCGCCGGCGACTTGCTTCCGCTCTTCCCCGCACCACCCTTCTTATACGTAGCAAAGTAAAACGCCACAAACAAAAACAAATAGCTCGTGAGAATCCCCGCACCCACAACCGCGGCCGTCTCGCCGCCAGCGCAGGCGCCGACGTGCGGCAAGACATCGGCGAGGTGGCGCGAGACGAAGAGGTTGTAGCCGGTGAAGTAGACGAAGGCGAGGTCGACGACGAACTGCACGATCTGCATGACGGTGATGTGCTCCTTCCACCAGCAGCGCACGCCGCGCGCCGACTGGAAGTAGTACGAGTACATGACGCAGTGCACGCCCAGGTTGAGCGTGATGGGCACCCAGGACACGGGCGTTTGGCCGGCCATTTGGACGAAGCAGAGGAGGGCGGTGGCGCCGTGGTGGTAGGTGTGGAGGAAGGCTGTGAGGGGGGTGTTAGCGGTTGTTGTGGGGGAGAGAGGGAGGGGCGGCGGGCGGCGGGCGGCGGGCGGCGGGCGGCTTACTCAGTGGCTTCTTCTTCAGCACGAGGAAGACGGTGTCGATGAACTCGACGTACTTGGTGAGGTAGTTGAGCTGCAGTGGTTCGTTAGCGTCTGAAGGATGGGGGAGAGTGAACACCGGTGTGGCACTCACGTAGTACAGCAGGTTCAGCGGCTGCGTCCATCCCGCATCGGCCGAGCACACCGAGTCGTACACGCCCCGCTTCCACAGCGTCGGCACGATCTGCTCGAGGAACAGCACCAGCAGCCCGCCCGATACCGCCGTCAGCATCAAGTTGTGCAGCATGAACGGCGTCTTCAGCTGGAACGCGGGCCGGTTGCGCATCAGCTCGCGCCCGCCGAAGATGGTGGCGTAGTAGACGGCCATCATCGACAGCGTGGACTTGAGCGTCGCGAAGGGCGCCGTGGTGGGCGTGAAGGCGAAGGTCGAGGTGGGACTGCCGGTGAGGGCGGTCCAGGTGGCGTCGAAGACGCTCCAGAGGGGAGTCGCGGACATGGTGGTTGCCATTGCGGAGGAGGTTGTTGAGGAGGAGGAAGGAGGTTGTGAAAGAAAGTGGATGGGTTGGAGAGATGGAGTGAGTGAGGTGGGATGCCCGTCGTCGCTTGAATAGAAGACTGAAGTGATTGATTTGATGCTTCTCTTCGTACCGGTCGTACCGTCTATTTATTCAATCGTTGCTGCGCTGAGGTCCGATACTGTCTATCGCGGTGTACCCGAAGAGGTATCTTGGCACCGACGAAAGAAGGCAAGCCACAGCTGCCAAGCGTAAGAGAAACGAGCGTGTTGGATTTGTCTTTGGGAGAGACTGACGAATACTGGCGGAATTGGTTCAGCATCGCTCGGAGGGTAATGCAAACCGTAAGCTTACCGCCCAATAGAGCGTCAGACGCTGTGGCTTGGCTTTTTGCCGCTAAGCATTGTCCTTCCAGGCGAAGCTTTTGGGGCCACACCGCACGGCCTTCGGTAAGCAGCTGCTTTTCCCGCGCTCTCTTGGCACAGCCACCCCGCTTTGTGACTAGCCTTAATGCGCTGTTAGCACCAGTTATTTCTGTCACACATTTGGTGTAGCGAGAGTTGGTGTAAATGATTGAAGGTGTGGCTTTTGGAAAGCCACAAGCAATACGAGATGTGGCATTGATCTGGAAGTTGAGCTATCTTTGTCATGCACGATTCCTTGTATCTTCACGGCTTCCGAATGAAGCGAAGCGTTCTTCTGGTGGAGGTCATCGTGTACTCAGTCCTCTGCGGGACGGTGCACGGCGAGTTTCCGTGAAGGGGCGCTAGGATTCACAGCGAAGCAAAAAGTATGTGCACGCATCTTTAATTAAGCGACTAAATACGTCGAAGACTCTTACAAAATCTTATGTAGTGTAAAGTGGAATGGTTAAGGTTGAATAGCGACATGGTGCTGCTAAGTTGGGTTTGTGGTTTATTGGTCCTTCAAAAGAAAAGGATATGGAAAACCCGGCACAATGAGCCACCAATTGGTGACAACCTCAACACCGTAGTGCAGAAGCAAACACCAACATCAAGAATCGTGAATTACAGCTCGAAGAGCCTTTTAGGGATTTTTTTTGCCGAAGAATTGACAACCTATATGATGCTGTTAGTGACACACTGAGGCAGTACGACTTGGACCAATATAAAAAAACAAAGAGACTTGAATTCAATCTGGCATGCGTCTAAAGTATCTATGCTATCCCCCTCTTTTCCCCCAGCCATTCCACCTACATCATCAAACGAATAGTAAGCTTCTCCAAAACCTTCATGCACACACCCGAGTAGCCGACCGCCCACGACAGCGCCATGGTGTTTGCGCTAATCTTCTCCGCGCTCATGCCCTCGAAAGACGACAGGACAGACTGCTTCCGCTTCCGCCCACCCCCCACCTGCTTGACCTCCTCCTCCGACACAACCGGCGCACCAATGCCCGCCGCCGCGCGCAGCCCCTCGGAGATGCCCTGGAAGCGCAGGGCCCAGCGCCACTGCAGCCAGAACTCGAAGCCGCACAGGGCGAGCGGGACGAGGCCGGCGAAGTCGCCCCAGTGGCCGTGCAGCTCCTCGAAGGCCCACAGCAGGTAGGTGCAGCCGTACATGGTGGACAGCCACGTATTGAGCGTGAGCATCCACGACAGCGCGACGACGGCGCGGGCGAGGACGAGCGGCGGGATCTGCCGCTTGAACAGCTTCATGAGGACGAGCATGACGGTGGTGACGGAGCCGCCGACGCCCGCGCCGAAGAAGACGAAGGAGACGAGCATGCGGCACATGAGCGCGTCGGAGGATGCGAAGGCCGAGTACGAGCACCGCACCCACAGCAGCAGCGCCGGGCCCATGAAGTGGTGGATCAGGGAGAGCGTGTCGTTGCGTTCGATGGTGAGGTCGAACATGTAGCTGCCGCCCATGATGGCGCTGGAGAGAGTGTCAGCCGGGGGGTGGCCATCGTCGGGTGGGACGTCGGAGGGGAAGACTTACGAGGCGAGGATCATGCGGTATGTGTCCAGGTGCGTCCAGATTTCGGGCGCGGCGAAGGCGCTCATGATTGCGGGTGCGCAGAGGAGGAAGAGGATGGCCCGCGTGGGGAGCAGGGCGATCTCGCATGCCATTCGGTTCTGCACCCCCGGCTTCACCGCGTCCCAGTGGGAGACGGCGGACTTGAGGTAGCGGTGGGAGGCCCGGTAGAGGAGGCTGGTGGTGGCGTATGCGGCCCCAGCGATGGCCGCGTCATGGGCGATGGTGGTTGCGAGGGTCGATGGCATGGTGTGTGCTGAGGGTTGCTTTCGGTGGTGTGGATAGAGGGATGAAGTTTGGATTTGGATTGATGGCGAGTAGAAGTTGCCAAGAGACGCTTGTTGATTGAGGATGATGATTGCCAAGTTCTCGGCGTGGTGGCTTAAAGTACTGTTCAGCCATCTACCTGCCTTCAGTGATGCTTCCTGCGCCATGCGCTCTTCACGATAATTTTAGAAACAAATCAGCATCTTCACGCTGAGGCTGGTACTTCTCCACGTGCTCAGCACGCTGAAGGTGTACCTCGAAGGTGTTTTGCGGGGTCTCGCTTGAGGCGGGCAGATCTTCGTAAGCTGACGGCTCACTGATGATATTACTATTTCCGGTAATCTGCGTAACGCAAGGATCGGCCCGGGCGCTTAGCACCACCTCCGTGGGGGCCAACACAACGGCCCCCAGATCCACGCACTACTGTATGCGGTAAAAGCTTAGCACAGCCGGCCTTTATATTCTGACGATCCGCCGGTACTCATCGCCACATCCACAATTCCCCACAGACCTCATCCGCCATGTTCTTCCGATCCTCCGCCCCGAGCAACAAGACCTTCAACCTGAAGGCCGAGAAGCCGTTCGATGCAACCTTTGACTTGACCCTGGCGGACAACATCCCGCCCGCAATCAACAGCCGCTACATCTTCATCTACGACACCCGCGGCGAAACCGGCAACCCGCAAGTCTACCGCGACGAGCTGGTAGACCGGCTGAAGAAGAGCCTCGAATCCTTCCTGCGTCTGCCCGACGACGACGCCCTCGCCTTCCCGCAGCTGCTCGGCAAGGTGCACGCCAGACCCGACAACGGACGACTGTTCGTGCGGGTGAAGAAGGACTCCAGCGTGCCGTTCGTCGTCGCCACGCACGACAAAATCACGCTCGAGTCGCTGCGCCCCGATCTCGGCTTCCCCTCGCGGTACCTCGACCCCAAGGTCTTCTCCACCGGCGTCGAGGCCGTGCCGCGCCCGGACAGCGATGGCGGCTGCGACACCTTCTCGGTGCAGCTGACGTTCATCACGGGCGGCTACGTGCTCATGGTCAACAAGCACCACTACCTGCTCGACGCCACCGCCACCGGCTTCGTGATGAAGAGCTGGTTCGAGCGAGCCCGGCTGTACGCCCAGCGCGGCAGCACAGCATCCTCCGACACCCAGCTCGCCGTCGAGAAGGAGGGCAAGGCCAAGACGATCCACGACAACACTTCGCTCGCGATCGCCACCAACACCTCCTCCCCGCAGCAGGACGCCGCCGCCGCCGCGCCCGCCGTCGACCTCTCGCTCGAATGGACCGTCAAGCCGGGCGCGGGCCCGCACATCTTCGGGCTGCAGCTGCCGCCCGCGTCGGTCATGTACGTGGCGCGCGCCCTCGCCTTCGCGCGGCCGCGGGTCGACAACGCCATCTTCCACCTGCGCCCCGCGGCGCTGCGGCGGCTGCACGCCGACCTGCAGGCCGCGACGGCGCTGCGCATCTCGACGCACGACGCGGCGTGCGCGCTGCTGTGGCACGCCATCGCCCGGGCGCGCCTCGCGACCGCCGCCGCGGCGAAGAACAACAAGCCGCCGCAGACGTGCCGCTTCGCCCTCGCCGTCAACGGCCGGTCGAAGCTGCAGCCCCCGCTCGCGCCGGGGTATTTCGGCAACGCGGCCTTCTTCTCGACGACGGCGCTGCCGCCGGACGCGTTCCTCCCCTCACGCGGGGCTTCCCCCGCGCCGTCGTCGTCATCCCGCTCCTCTTCCTCCTCGTCCACCTCGTCCGCCCCCTCCAGCGACGCCCACGACGCCGCCACAAAATCCCTCGCCGGCGCCGCGGCCGCGATCCGCGCCAACCTGACAACCAAAACGACGCCGGCGTTCCTGCGCGCGCAGCTGGCGCTGGTCGGCGCGCAGGCGCGCGCGTCGGACGTGGTCAACCCGTGGGCGTGCTTCATGGGGCACGACGTCGTGGCGACGTCGTGGGAGCGGTCGTTCGGCGGCATCGGCGACGTCGGGCTCGGGTGCGGGCGGTTCCGGCGCATGCGGCTGCCCGGCGGCGGGCAGTTTGACGGGCTGGTGTGCGTGCTGCCGGCGTTTGGGTTGAGGGATGTGGATGTGGAGGGGGAGGGGGAGGAAGGGTATCCGGGGGGGCTGGAGGTCGCGGTGGATCTTGTTGCGGGGGTGTTGGAGAGGGTTAAGGGGGATGAGGTGTTGGGGAGGTATGCGACGTGTTTGGCGTAGGGGGGGGTGGGGTGGTGTGCGGAGGTTTAACGCGACGTCTGTTTCTGTCTTGATGTTAACAATGTATCTGTTCTGCTGTTGGAGACGTCTGCATCTGTTGTACGGCGAGAATGCCATTGTTCTCCAACACCATGCCGCCCGTCTCGACACAAAAGAAGTGCCAACCCAACCGCCTTCTTCAGACCACCTTCGCTCTTCGACCATGACAGAACAGGAGATCCCCCTCGAGGAACTCATCGCCAGAGGCTTAGATGCAGCCGGCAACCTCACCGATCCGGATGAGGAGCCCCGATACCATCACATCCTCAACACTTACCTCGACCGAGCCCGCCACAGCGAAGACTGCTACCGCTACATCGGCACACGCTGGCTTCTCCTCCCGCCACGCATCCGCAACCGGCTCAGCCACCGTCGCGGCTTCCGGCGCGGCGCGCGTGCCGCGCAAGCCCTCTACGAAGACGGCTTGACCGACGACCCGGACGCATCCGCCCCCAGCGCGGCGCCCACCACGGAAGACATCACGGACGGCGTCATCGCCGCCGTCGCCGACGCGCGGCGCCTACTTCGCTCGGGACAGCGCGGCGGCGACGGCAGCAGCGTGCGCGACGCGTTCGACACGGTGGTCCGGCGCGACAGCGAGGTGCATCTGCTGCTGCTGTCCGCGCAGCGGGCGGCCGACGAGGGCTGGCAGATGGCGGCGGACGGCGTGGCCGGGCAGTGGCCGCCGGCGTCGGGCGCCGCGGGCATGCGCGAGTTGCGCGGGCCGCTGCGGCGCTGGGCGGCTACGTTGCCCGAGGTGGAGCGCCGGGGGCGCGTGCCTGGCGGCGGCGGGGAGATGCTGGATGATGGCGTGGACTGGATGGCGCTGTTGAGGCAGGTGTGTGGGAGGGAGGAGGAGGAGGAGGAGGAGGAGGAGATGGCTGGTTCTGATGGCTGTGAGGATTGAGGGACGCGGCTCGGTCTCGCTCTTTCTCCCTTGCTCGGTGAGCTTGTGGTTCAGGTAAGGTTTGTGAGTGTGTGTGTCTGTGTGCAGTGATTGGATTGAGATGCTACTGAGAAAAGGCAGAGAAAATCCCGCACAAAAACCCCCCCAAAAAAAGAAAGAAAGAACGCTCAGAAAACTACCAAAAAAAGAAAGAAAGAAGGCTCAAAAAACCCCCCAAAAAAACAAAGGGTAGAACAGGACTCTTAGGAGTGTTGTTCTACCTAAATGAAAAGTAAGTAAAAAACTTCCCGCCCCTTCCACTTACGTGTCATGTGTGATGTGATGGAAACTTTGGAGCCGCACTTGGCATGTTGTGTGTGGTGATTAGATGGATTCTTGTTTCGTTTATTCGGAGTGTAGATGTTTTAATTCATTGAATCTCCGGTAATATCATCTTATTGTCTGCTGCATCCATGATATGGCACTTAACAGTGTTGGTTCGAGTTTGCCATTTCGTCCCTGACGAATATTCATTCAGTATAGTACGCAGTGTAAACGGGTTAATAGCCCAAAGAAACAATTATAGTCTCTATTGTGCTCTCTCGGTGGTGTTGCCCTCTGGAAACAAGCTCGACGGATGAGTGACTGATCCACAACTGCCCCACAAACTGCCTCGCGGGGATACCCATTATCCAGGCACGAAACAGATCTTGGCAATTCCCAAAATCTAAAATAAGAATGTCTAAACCGAGCCGCATGCATGCA
Source organism: Diplodia intermedia (assembly GCA_021495925.1). Classification (NCBI taxonomy): domain Eukaryota; kingdom Fungi; phylum Ascomycota; class Dothideomycetes; order Botryosphaeriales; family Botryosphaeriaceae; genus Diplodia; species Diplodia intermedia. Next base: position 70,131 of record JAKEKT010000076.1, on the reverse strand, counting down.
AGGTCCCGCCCGCTTCGCTTGTTGTGGTGGAAGGATCCGTCGCGCCGGGCTCAGCCACGATCTGCACAGGGGTGGGCGTCAGCAACCGTGATCATCGACATAAGCAAATCGTCAGCAAAGCCAAGATCTCTCTCTTGTCAAGACAAGCATTTTGCATATTCCCTTCCCCTGTGAGATTCCGGCCCCGGGATCTGACGGGGTGCTGATCATCCACCAACGCGAAAGAGCAAATCCCACAACATGCATTCATGCTACCATGGCCTGATCGAAGGGTAGAGCAGAGATGGACTGGAGACTCGAGAAAGTATATCTCATCGCTGCAGGAGGCTCACAGTATCTTTCAACCACACAACAAACAACACAACCATGTTTTCCAAACTACTACTTTTCACTGCTCTCGCCTTCTTGGGCGGCAAGTACTTCCCCGTCCCCGGCTTGGGACAATGGGGTACCTTTGCCATCTCTTTGTTCTCCGAAATCGCAATCAACCTCCTCATTGTATGCTGGCTATGGCCGTCCGTCCTGAGTCCTCTGCGAAAAATCCCCGGTCCCAAAGTAAGTAGTCCAGCTGCAACCGCGGTCTCATTCCCGACAGCGCTCTGACAGCTCGCACAGGGTGGAAGCTTTCTCTTCGGCCACGGCCTCCAAGAACTGGGCCGCGCCACTGGTGTTCTGGCCTGGGAATGGGGCAAGGACTTGACGTACACAGACTTCCTCCGCTGCACCGGCTTCTTCGGAGAGGAGAAGCTGCTCCCGATGAGCCCGTCCGCAGTCAGGCAGATCATGAACAACGAGGACATGAAGTGGCCCGAAGGCTTCCGCGAGGCTCTCGGCCCCATGCTCGGAGACGGCCTCGTGCTCGCCGAAGGGCCGCGACACAGGGTAAGTTGGAGAATAGACGATAGCCGGGCGACGTGCAGTGGTGTGCTGACGACGGCGCAGCGCATGAAGAAAGCCCTCGGACCGGCGTTCACGCCTTCGCAGCAAAGGCGGCTTGTGCCCGACATGTGGAAGCAAGTGCAGCGCTTCCGGCAGAAGCTGCTCGACATCGTCGACGACACTCCCGACAAGGTGGCCGAGCTCAACATGCTCGACTGGACCAACTACTGCACCTTCGACATCCTCGGCGCGACGCAGTGGGGGGCTGACTTCAAGGGCATCGAGGACCCGTCGCACTTCTACGACCTGTTCGACCGCAACTTCCCCATCGAGGGCTTCAAGGGCTGGGACGCGTTCTGCGTCTACGTGCTGCCGCTCTTCGTGAACCACACGCTGCTGAACAAACTCCCCATCAAGAAGTACCAGGAGCAGCTCAAGGACAGGAAGTTGATGAACGAGCGGTACCGGCAGTTCATGGAGGAGAGGAAGAGCAAGGACATGTCGACCGACGGCGAGGGGACCCACAAAGGTAAACACCACCACACCACCGCCTCTCAACTCTCGACCGCCTCGCTGACCCCCAACCCCCCAGACATGCTGTCCGTCATGCTCAACACCAAAGACCTCACCGACTACGACCTCATCGAGAACGCCATGACCTTCACCGTGAGTTCCCTCCTCCCCCTCCCCTCAAGCGCACGCATCACTGACCCCGCCCAGGCCGCTGGCTTCGGCACCAACGCCGCAACCCTCATCTGGGCCATCTACGTCCTCGCAACACAACCCCTCATCACGCGCACCCTACGCACGCACATCCGCGCCGCCATCCCCGACCCGACGGCGCCCCTCACCAGCAGCGATCTCGACAGCATCGCGTACCTGCACCACTTCGTGCTCGAAGTGACGCGGCTCTACCCGTCCATCCCCAACACCTGGAAGCAAGCAACCGCCGCCACCACCATCGGCGCCGTCGCGATCCCGCGCGGCACGCAGATCACGATCCCGACGTTCGCGGTGAACCGCAACCGCAGCGTGTGGGGGCCGGACGCGGACGAGTTCGTGCCGGAAAGGTGGGAGGAGGGGCGGCGCCGGCCGGGGATGGAGACGAATGGGTCGTACCTGACGTTTTCGATGGGGGCGAAGAGCTGCATTGGGAAGGAGTATGCGTTGAGGGCGCTGAAGGTGGTGCTGGTGGGGTTGGTGGGGAGCTTTGATTTCGCGTATGATGGACCCGATCCGTTGGGGAATCTGGTGCCGGGGTTGACGTTGAGGCCGAGGGGGGGGTTGATGGTGAGGGTTTCGAGGGCGGCGGAGTGAGGGGGGGAGGGGGGAGTGGCTTTCTTGGGCTTGCTTGGGTTCTTTGCGTCTTTTGTTTGGCATGGGTGGCGGTGTGGGCGTTGGGTGGTTTTTTGGCGGGGAGGGTTTGGGATGGAGACGGCGTCGTTGGATGGCTCGCCGTTGTCTACAGCGTTGGCATGGCACAGCCTGCAGACCGACGATCTTGCATGGTAGTTGGAATGATGAACATGGACTGTCTAACGCTACACGCTCTCAACCTTGCGTTTTTCGCTGTTTTCCTCGCCATCCCCCTCCTCAGGCTCTCCGCCACTTTCCTCGACGCCGTTTTCATCCACAACCTCCCCGCAACACTCCTCGCAGTCACACACCTCATCCTTAGCTTCTGCTCCACCCTCCTCGCAGTCCCCATCCTTCCCCCCAACCCTCTGATACTTCCCCTTGGCGTGCCCCCCGCCCATCTTCCTCGACGCCCACATCAGAACGACAAACAGGAAGACCGCCGCACCCAGCCCAATCTGCGGCCCGACCTGCCACGCCAAACTCAGCAACCGGCGCGGCGGCTGCGGCGGGTAGTGCTCGACGCCCTCGAAGCCGACACGATAGCCGACGCCATCCCAGTCCACATCCTCAGGCACGATCTTCTCCGGCTCCACCACCATCTCCCCATCACCATCGACGGCAGCAGCAGCAGGCATGGCCTTGCAGCCCCAGCCGTCACACGCCGCCGCCTCCCGCAGCCTCTCGGACGGCACAAACGTCCCGACGACGGCAGACCGGCGAATCATCCCGCCATCCGCGCCGATCGCCTCGGCGAACGACCACCTGCTGTAATTCGCCCAGCGCCACCGCGTCTCGAAGCCCGTCCAATTCGCCCAGCCGGCCCAGCGCCAGGGGCCGTCTGCAGCATCAGCGGTGTAGAAGTTCCACGTGTCGACGACGGTCGCGCCGTTCCACGAGACGTACATGGCGGTGCCGGATTCGGCGCCGTCCAGCGAGTAGGCGAAGAGCGTGGGGCAGTCGTGCGGAGTCGCGGTCCAGTTGAACTTGCGCGCGCGGTAGTCCATGACGCGGGAGCCGTTGTGGGCGACCTCGCCCCACAGCAGCGGCGCGCCCGTGCCCGCCGCGTGCTCGGAGAAGAACGGCCAGATGCCCCAGCCGACGAAGGCGTTGCCGGTGCCGGGCAGCAGCTGCAGGTTGCCCTGGGAGCCGGACAGCACGGCGTCCGTCGCGTTGCCGTTGGGGCGCGCTTCCGGCGCCGTGTATTCGGCTAGTAGCGACGCGGTGCGGGCGGCGTGGTCGAGCAGGACGACGAGGCCGCGCGAGTGCGTGGCTGTGGCTGTGTAGTCGTCGAAGGCGTTGTCGAAGAAGGAGAGCGTGCTGTGCGTGGCGTTGTGGTGCAGCCAGCGGGCGTCGTGCTGGGAGGAGAAGTTGAGGCCGTCGAGCTTTTGATACACGACGTCGCCTTCCTCCACTTCGCCGTCGTCTTGCCCGCACAGCCGCCACTCGACCGCGCCGCCGCGCGCGGCCGAGATCTTGTAGATCGTCGACGTGTGGCGGGCCGAGACGAGGTAGTCGCCGTCGGCGTTCTTGTCGACCGAGTTGATGTGGAAGTAGTCCCACGGCGCCGCGGGGAGGCGCCCCGTGCCCCCCACGGGCGTCGCGCCGGGCAGCACCCGTCCGTGGCGGGGGCCCGTCTGCCTGTGATCGAGGCTGCGCCACTCGAACAATACCTCGCCGTCGTCGACGCGGACCTCCTGGAACGCGCCCTCGACGATCCAGCCGACGCCGTCGGCCATGCCGAACGGCGACAGGTCGTACGGCGCGACCTGGTACACGGACACGAGCGCGCCGCGGCCGCCGTCGACGAGGCGGAACTCGTGCATGTCGCCGGCGCCCGCGGTGGATCCGCCGGCTTGCACGACTTTGACGATCTGGTACGCCGCGTCGAGGATCAGGCCGACGCCGCGCGCGAAGCCGACGTGCGAGGCGCCCTGGAAGACGCACAGGTGGTCGGCGCCGTGGTAGCTGCACACGTGCGGCCCGTGGGCGGAGATGCCGCCGAGGGCGGCCGCGCCGCTCCAGATGAGGTTCTGTTTTGGTGGTGGTTGCTGCTCGTTAGCGGCGCATTTTCGTTGGTAAGTGATTCGGAACGTCACTTCTTCTTGCCGCCAGCACTGCCCGTCCTCCGTCTTCCTTGTCCGCCTTGCTGGAGCCTCCCGGGAAGCCCGCTTTGCTCTGCGCATGAACTTGCTTGCAGATCCATGCGTGCTCGGCTGGCTATCCCCGAGAGCCCATCGGACTTAACGGCGATATCTATGGACGGGGGGAGAAGAAAGCGAGAGCATCATGAACATACCCCCGAGTTATCGTAGATGTACGGCCCCGGATCCGGGCCGGATTCTACACGGCGCCACGGCGCGACGAAGATGTATCCGGGCGTGATCGCGGCCTCGTCGTAGATGGTGAGGTCGAGGGCGGGCGCGTTGATGTCGGGGCGCTGAGGACGGAGATAGTCAGCCAGAGACGGGCATCGAGGAGGAGTGTGCAGCCGGTCTCTCTTCTTCAGTCACTCACCGAGTAGAAGAATGATGTTGGTGCTGTGGCGTTGTCCTCCACTGCCCAGAGCCCGTAGCCTTCGGCGCATCCGGCTACGCAGAAGGCAACGAGCACGCTCAATGCTAACCTTGCATGAGCGGCGCCGGCCCAGGGCTTGCTCGTCATTGTCGCCCGGGGATGCTTGATGTCGCTGAGTGTTGGGTGTTGCAAGAAAGAAAGAAACAGAAAAAACCACCACAAACTTCTCCCGGACTGCAGCGTGCAAGGTGAATTACAAGGAAGTGAATGCAGGACTTGGCGGCCAGTCCATCGCTGAAGAACGATCCTGACCCGCCGGCCGATATCGTACGTAGCAAAACGATAAAGAAAAAAAAAATCCCACGTCAAAGCGCGATAAATTTCATCTCCCGCGGCAGACAGCCAGCCGGGCGCGGAACGATACCACTCTTGCTCGGACGGCTGGGCCGCCGCTGATCTTGCATCTTTGGAGAAGTATGTATCCGTATGACCGGGGGTTCTTCGCCGCAGAAGGATGAACTGCCAAGATGTACGATGTGGAGTTCATTCGCAGGAAGCAGATGGGGGCTGGAAGAGGTCAAGCGCCCCAGCGGCGAGCCAGATGCTGGCATCAGATTAGATGGCATCCACCTGACCAGCGTGCCCTTCGGCGGTATTGTTGACAATGAAGGCAGACTTGCAGGGGGGTTGTCGGGTGTGAGGGGAGAGGTGGTATGGGGGGCGGGGGGCGGGGAGCATGCGGGATGTGCCGGTCAAGCGAAGGATGACAGGGCATGGAGGCAGTGGGTTGCATCAGAGAGGATTATTGTGCGGCAAGCGTTACACATGTGCGGATACAGCATCCGCTGCCAGCAGACGTAGGAGGCGAGGAAGCTTGGACGATTTGCAAGGCGGCTGGCCGGACGTCAGTCGGCGAAATGTTGGGCTGCGAGCTATGGTCGTTTTGCTAGACAGCATGGTAGTAGTTTTTTTTTCTTTCTTTTTTTCTTTTTCTTTTTAGAGACCATGGGTGGGGTGGGGTGGCGAGGGTAAGCTACCAACCGTTTTGCACTGAGAGGCTTTGTGGATTCCGTGCATTGTGTTTCGTTTCAACGGCTTCCAGACAGTTCCATGATGTGCAAGTGGACAGTTCTGATTATCAGTGGCATTTGTCTGCCGTCACTTTCATAGAGGCTGATCTCCTCATCATCCGTTTCACACAGTTGCATCGAGTTGCAGCGTACGAGACAAGCTCCCGAATAGCCGAGCGCCATGGACTCTCATTCAATGAAATCCCGCCGAGGCAATGCTCAATATTTTAGTTTCCGCTGCCTAGTGTCATTCGGCAAAGCGCATGTACTGCCGAGATGTGGGGACTTCCGGCTCGCAGATAATGCTAGAGAGAATAAAAGTGCACCGGAAGATACCCGACGGTATTCTCGACGCAAAGCGCGGGTAATCTTCAAACCTTGCAGCTGTTCAATGCATTGGAGGCTGACGCTCGGGCAAGCAAAGTTGGCCGCGGGCAGCGAACCTGCACGTGGGATCATGGTTGCAGGAACAGAGCCCTCCTTCTGGTACATAGTGGAGCGCTTAGCGCCAGAAATCATCAAGTACGAGGGAGTCAGAGATTGCTGCGGGAATATGATAGGCTGGAGTCACGAAAAAAGAAACTCCGTGCCAGGCATCGGATGTGGACACCCGAGGACAGGGGGAGCTATCAGTCTTGGCTCTTGACTCGGATCAGATAACCCACGCCAAGCCGGCCGACTGCTTCGTCTTTGGTGCATTCCGCCGCCTTGGCGCGGCGCGAAGCCAAGAGTGCTCCGCTTATCAGATCAGAGAAGCATATCGTCTCCGATCGCGGTCGGCGGTGAGTGTGGCAAATTGATGGCGCCCGGAAAAATTCTCGATGCCGGGGTCCACCATCTGGTCGAGGGCAGAGCGTGGTGTGAGTGCTAGGCTGGCTTGGAATATAGACGCGGGTAGGAAAAAAAAGTGGGACGACTGAGAAGGTCCTCTGAATGCGCTAATACAAGGGGGTTCAACATTCCCTTTGGAACTTCGCCGTCTCTCGAGCTTTTTTTTCTCATGGCGTCCAGCACGGGTAGGATCCGAAGCGTCCTGCGAGATCGGCTCCTGATCAATATGGACGCATAAAACCCCATCTTGAGGGGGAAGATGGTTGCTCGCAGATAGACGAGCCGAGCACACCTGTTCGTTCACTTCCAATCCGCTAATTTCGAAATGGCTCCGAAGCCTTATACCCGAAGGCCGAAGACCGACATCTTCACGCCGAATGATTCCGACATTGACCGTCGTCTATGTCGTCGCGTAGTTCCAATGCGTTTGCTCGCTCTTGGTTTCGGCCGGACGGGGACAGCTTGTTCGTAACCTTCTTGCCGCAAGACCTTCAGAAGCTGACAATGGACCTCACAGCTCTGAGGGAAGCATTGCAGATCCTGGGACTTGACCCGACCTATCACATGCTATGTGCAAGCACAGAGAATCCTCCCGACTGCCTGCTGTGGTCCGATGCTTTAGCCGCGAAGTATGACGGAGAAGGCGTTTTCGGACAAGAGCAATGGGACCAGCTATTAGGTCACTGCCAAGTAAGACGGCCCCCGCACCGTACTCATCCGGTATAGACACTGCTGAATTTTGCGGAAGGCTGTCTGCGATTGGCCGGCAATCGCCTTTTCAAAGGAGCTCATGGAGGCGTATCCGGATGCAAAAGTTTTACTGACCACGCGGGATGTCGATTCCTGGTACCAGTGAGTTCAACGCATCTTCCCGTCCCGTCCCAAGCCACCTCGTTAACGCACAGCTGAATAGGTCTACCCTCGGGACGGTGAACTGGCGCGCAAATGATCCAGAGCTCCGCATGCTCGCCAAATGGGACTGGGGCGCTAGCCAGTACTACCCGATGCTGCATAAGTTCTGGACGAACTTCTTCAGAGGAAGTTTCGAGAAGAACGGCAAGCAGGTATTCAACGAGTACTATGCCGAGATGCGTGCCTTGGTCCCGTCCGAGAGGCTGCTCGAGTACCACATCAGTGAAGGCTGGGGGCCGCTTTGCGAGTTTTTGGACGTCCCCGTGCCAAAGGTACCATTCCCGCATGTCAATGACACCAGCGGATTTGTGGCACGGTGCAAGGCGAGGAATAAAGCACAGATGTACAATGTCATGTTTCGGGCAGCTGTCGTTGGAGGCGGTTGCATTGCAGGGATGTGGGCGTGTTACTCGACGTTGCATTAGTTGGTCTCATTCGCTTTAGAGCAGAAACAGGAGACGACTTGTACGGGCGTTGGCGAGGGCGGTTACATGACATTAGCCTTGCAATCACACAGGAAAAGAATACCCATATAGTACAGATGGCGAAGCCGACAACGGTTGCAAGTAGCGGATGGGAGAATCAAGGTATCACTCGTAGATATTGAGCAATTCCCCGATCCACAAAAACAACGACACCGCAGCGAGAATGGGTTCTTGGACGCAGGACTTCGAACCGTACCCCAATCGTTCCGCAACACGCGCCATACTGCCATGCCGGCGGTCTACTGTCGCCGAACACCGGAGTATCGCCTTGACAGCTTTGCGATACTACCATCTCTCTCAATGAGTACACTGTTGGTAGGTGCTAATGTCCAAGTTGGGCGATAAGTGCTTCTTCTCGGGTAGCTCAATACATCACCTGTCCACCTCTTCAGCATCCGTGCCTTAGCTTCTCTCAACACCGCACAGTGACTGCGCAGATGCAGCCGAAACCATGCCGCATTGGCAGCCAAACTTCACTCAGAGAGCGAACTAGTCATCAAGGTTACAGACCCACAGATGACAAGCCACCTCCGCTGACAGCCGCCAACGAACCTTCTGACTGTCCGCATCAACCGCGCCCCAGCAGCACATACAAACCCAAGCATTGGCAAAACCCAGACAGCAGCTGGAAAGCAACTTCGAAGTAGAGACAAAGCGAAGCATGTAAGAAAAAGTAGTAAAAGCACGCGCTGCTGGATTAGCGGACGGTTGAACGGGCACACACTGAGATATATCGCCGGGTAGTGTCAAGGTAGAGATGGGGAGTGCTCACTCTTGGCGTCCATACAGAATATGTAGGCATTTTAGACATGATAAATCTCATGGAATTGCTGGAAGCAGAGGATCAACCACTGTTGATAAGTAGGAAGATTACATATGTGGGATGGCGAACCGAACCTTCTACGAACAAGGCACCTCCCTTGCCCCGGTGGTATAGTTCGACAGACGCCTGAAGACGCCCAAAGCAGCAAGCATTGATGGCACAGCATAGGACGAGGTGGATACGTGCGAGCTCAATTTTGACAGGGCTTGTAAAGCAATGCTTCAACAACCAAAAAGCATTGGGCACAAAAGAAGATATTAATCCCCCGCGACGCAGGCTTGCAGTAATTTGCAACCAGAAGACGCGAACAATTTTCCCAGCCCAGCCCAGCCCAGCCCAGCCCAGCCATCCACCCATCATCCTCCAACGAGCCCCACGCCCACGACGAACCACCACCACCACCACCACCACCACCACGCCCGCCTCAAGCCGTCCTCCCCCTCGTCCTCCTCACCTCCTTCACATTATAGTCCCGCCACATCACCACACACGGCACGGTCAAGACCAAAATCGCCGTCGCCGCAATACACATCCTGCGCTCCGCAACCCCATACGCCCAATTAACCGCCTCCCTCGTCACACTCCCCCTCGGAAAACTCTTCTGCACGACCAAACTCGCATAAATCTGCCTAATCTTCTTCAGGGGGGCCTCAGGCATCGCCTCGCGCAGCAGCCGCGGGAACGTATTCGTCCATATAGCGCCCGAGACGCCGGAACCGATGCCGGACCCGAGGTTCGTGAAGAGGGCGAGGAGGGCGAGGCAGACGGCGACGTTGGTGTGCTCGGCGGCGGCCATGACGGCCATCTGCTCGCACACGACGAGGGTGCCGCCGGCGAGCGTCATGAGGACTTGGCACATGATGATGAGCTGGATGCGGACGTGCGGCTGGCGGTATTTTATCATGAGCCCGCCCGAGAGGATCATGAGGGGCGCTGCGATGAGGGCGAGCCATTTGAAGCGGTTGGTGTGGCGGACGAGGCTGTTTGGGGGGTTGGGTGTGTTAGTTGGGGTTTTGGGTTGGGGGTGGAAGAGAAGTTGGGGAGGGGTGGTGGTGGGGAGAGAGAGTGTTTGTGGGATGGACTTACAATCCAACAGGGACGGCCCAGATGCAGGCGCCGATGCTGTAGATGCTGCCGATGTAGCCGGCTTCCGACACGGTCTGGTAGCTGACGACCTGCAGGAAGGACTGGAAGTAGGAGCTCCAGCAGCTGTTGCGAGGCTGGTGGTTAGCCGGGGGTTATGTGGTTGGAGCGCGCGGGGAGGGATGACGCACCTCGACGCGACGAATAGGACTCCGGATAGGATGCAGGCGAACATGACGGTGCGGTCGGTGAGGACGTGGAACGGGATGAACGACACCGGCGCGAAGTACCTCTCCCACACGACGAAGCCGATCAGGCAGAGCCCGCCGATGATGATCATGGCGATGATCATGCCCGACCGCCACTTGTTGGCTTGGTAGGTGGCCAGCGTCAGAGGGAGTAGGACGAGAGTCCAGCCCGCGATTAGGAGGACCAGTCCGACAACTGTTGCGATATATAGTAAGCTTCTCTTTCTCTCACTCCAGTCTTCTCCTCATGTCTACCCTTCCAGATGAACAGCAAGGCGAGAGGGATGTCTCACCGTCGAACTCAATAAAGTAGTACTTGAAGCTCTCCGCCCACGTTCTATTCGACGTCGCCTTCTTGGTCAAGCCGCGGGCCCTCGCCTTGTTGCGCTGCATGATGAACAGCACGACCATGGGCAGCGAGACGATGGGGATGACGATGGCGAAGGTGGCGTAGCCCCAGCGCCAGGAGCTGTGCTCGAGGAACTTCTGGGCGGCCGCCGGCCCGGCGAAGGCGGTGGCGATGAACGGGGTCGAGGAAAAGGCGAACATCAGCGCTCGGTTGCGCAGGGACGACGTGTCGGCGATGAAGACGTCCAGCACGTAGCCCATGCCGTTGTAGCCCACGCGATAGAAGACCTGGTGTCCGTCCCTCGTCAGTTGATGTCGTGGGCGGGGTTGGTGGTTGATGTTGGACGTACCGCCGCCGCCGCATAAGTCTCGACGTTTTGGCACACGGCCATGAGGATCAAGCCTTTTTTTTTCGAGCGAGGTTAGTATCCGCATTTGGTCCCAAGGCTTGGTTTCTGGTCCCGACACCTACCAATGGTGGCGATCAGCAGCATCAGCAGGAACCCTTCCGGCCGTCCCCAGACATCGATGATCTTGGCAACCGGCAGCCGCGACACACCTCCGATGATGGAGGCGGCGACCTGCGTGGTGGTGAGGAGCGAATGCTTGCCGAACGAACTCGTCACGTACGCCAGCAGGCTGCTGGACACCTCGGACATCATCGAGTTGGCGAAATAGACGATGAAGATCCTGCCCAAGCGGGTCAGCTGGCCGCCGCAGCGCACACGCAATGGGTGATGGGCACACTTACATGACGTAGGCGAGGACGAGGGTCGGCTTGCTCCAGGTCATGGTGATGGCCTCCATCTCCTCGACGCCGTGGAACATGTGGTTCTCACCGACAGCAGCCTCCTCAAGACCGGCTGCTGTCACGTCGCCCTCTTTCGGCTGCCTGTTCACCTCAATGTTTTTGGGCATGGCGTCCGACATGTTGATGTCGCCATCCTGGGTCGTCGGAACAGTGTTGTTGGTCGACGGGGCGGCGGCAGCAGACGCGTCTGCGCCCGCCTTCTTTCCAAAGAGCTGCTTGAGCATTGAGGATGGCGACGGAAGGCAGCCGCAGGGGAAGACGGCAACGATGAACAAGTTGTGCAAAACGTGCAGCGGCTGGGCAAAAAGCGACTAATATAAGAAAAGATTTGCTCGCAGAGATTTCGTTTGACGAAACGGCGACCGACGCGTCTGCACTCACGTGTTCCGTCCAGCTTCGAGCCGGAGGCCGTCTTCGCAGCAGCCTCTACTCAGGACAAGGGCGCCTGACCGGGGCCGGATAATTGGTACCAAGAATAAGATAAAGGGCAGTTTGGGCTTGCCACCGAACACCCTTGTACGGACGTAAAGGTCGAATAGATCTCAGGACGGCAAAGGCCGGTTCGCTTCTAGAAGCTACAAGGTGAGTTGTTTATACGTGTGACCCCTCGATCGGCGGCCGATGGCAGTTGCCCGATGTGGAGGTGAATCAGCGAAAGGCGAAGTGGGGTTTGGTGCTGCCCGCGCCCGCGCCCACGCCGCACCTTGTTGTTTCGTTTTAGCCGAGTTGCATTGCAAGGTGACATGATAGGATGCAGTGAGGGGAGCTGCCATTTCTTGTCTTATCAGATCAGCACTTGCCTGCATTTCCCGCGGCTAAGCGGGACATGGGGGCCCCCCGGCATCGGCTGCTTGTCTTATCAGATGCGTTGCAGGGCCCGCCTTGCTCGTATTGTAGCTCGGTGCCCTCCGGACATCTGCACGCTACCCGCTCACCCCGCCCCATAATGCTGGCATCCACTCCTCCGTGTTCGGCAGAGGATAGCCGGCCTAGCAACCCATAAGGTCACCATTAGCGAGCCTTGGCGCCATGCAAACGCTGCAGCAAAAATCCGTTTTGTCTTGTTGTTGTCTCGTCTCGGTCGACGGGTTCTGACGAACAAATACGACACGCATTCCGCCTGATTGTCGTCCAAGAGCGAAAACCAAGTATTGATCCCATATATCCTCTATACATGACCACTATTCCATAACGCCTTCCAGATGTCTCTCAGCCCGATCTTCGCCCCGCAACCTTTCCAACTCTTGACCGTTTCGAACCCCGCCAAAACAAATCCCCCACACCTCCCCCGCTGCAACATGAAGCCACGTCCATAGGCTGCTGTGGACTGGGTTCCTTCCGATCCCAACCAGAAGAGAAAAGAAAAAAAAAAGTCTGAGCAATCAACGTTCCATACACCAAGGCCTCTCTCTCCTCTCTTCCCACCACCTAGTCCAACAGCCTCAGCGGGCCGTGGTGGTCCGAGTTGACCTTGTCGGCGGCGTCGCGGACGACGGAGCCCTCGCCCTCGTACAGGACGGCGTCGTAGACGACGGCGCCGCCGAGGCAGCCGGCGATGGGGGCGAGCAGCGGGACGACGAAGTAGTAGTTGTCCGACGTGAAGACCTCGCGGCCGTACATGATGGCGGAGAAGACGCGCGGGCCGAAGTCGCGCGCGGGGTTGATGGCCTGGGGGACGAGAGAGAGAGAAATGTCAGCAAAACCGTGGGCGTAGCAATTAAAGGGGATAAAAAAGGGAGGAGAGGGGGGAGGGGGAAAAGAGAGGGGAAAAGAACAGGGGCAAATCATACATAACCAGTCTGCCACCCCATGGCCGCGCCAATCGCCACCATCAGGATAAACACCGACACCTGCGGGGCGCCGAAGCGCGCGTTCGGGCCCTCGGCGATGCTCAGCACGCAGAACATCAGGACCCCCGACGCCAGGACCTCCTGCAGCACAGCCTCCCAGTTGGACACGAGGAAGGCGGACGGATACGTCGCGAAGATGCCGGCGGAGTGGTGGCCCATGGGACTAATAATCGAGCCGCCAGGGATCGTGTACTCGGGGTCCCACGCTCGGATGGCGGAGCGGTAGCTGCCGTACACGAGGGCCGCGCCGACGAAGGCGCCGGCGAACTGCGCGAGCAGCTTGCCCGGGACCTCGCGCCAGTGCTGGTGCGAGGGCCGCACGAGCGCCATGGCCAGCGTGACGGCCGGGTTGACCGTCGGGCTGGGGTCCGCGAGGTACGAGGTGAGCGACACGCCCGCCGCCCACGCCAGGTTGATGGACAGCCAGGTGCCGTTGTGGAAGTCGGACAGCAGGCACTGCGCGATGACGCCCTCGCCGATGAGGATGAGGAGGGCGGTGCCGAGGAATTCGGCGGCGTACGGCTTGAGCCCGCGGCGGGAGACTTTGGGGAGCTTGAGGCCCATGGCGGGATGGTGGTGCGCGGGAGGGGCGGGGTGTGTGGTTGGTCGGTGGTGGTGGTGGTTGGTGGGATGGACGGATGGACCCTGGATTTCTTTTTTTATGCTGGTCGCGTCTCGGTCTACCTACCCTGAGTTTCTCGAGACACGTGGGGAGGCTAGGCTTCATGTAGATAAGAGTGCTGCACCGGGACTATCTGACGCTGGTTCGTGGCTTGCGTTGCTGTTTGAACTAGGCCAGCCACAAAGTGGGTCGGCGCCATCACGGTGGGTGATAGCAAGACATGTTGGCCAGGTTTCGCCTCACCGCTCGGCACAAACTCCATCAGATGGGATCCCGAGACCGAGGCGCGGCCGACCGGGCGAGCTTCTTGCTGGGACTGGCAGTGGGGGGAGGGAATGGAGACGGCGATGGCAGCTCTTGAGTGCTGTTGTTGATGCACCGGCTGTGACGTCTTGACCCGATGGGCCGAATCGAAGGGCTTATCGATAACGGCGTGATGTCTGCTGAGCAACGCCATGGTTTGTTTTGGTGTGTTGTTCGATGCAGATGAAACCGATGTGCAGTGATGATCTCTCCGTCAAGTTTCAATCTGATAGAGTTCGGCCTCGAAACGTCTTGAAGAGTCAGTTCCTTTGCTTGCTTTTTTTCCTTTACTAGCCTTCGTTCACAACCGTAAGCACGAATAGAACAACTTTCGGCTCACTTGGCCTCATCAGTGCGAGATGAACGCACATCGATGCAGTCCCGCTTCGTCATGTCTAATGCAGTCGAGTAAAGATGCGCATTGAGGAAGAGAACGAGTAAAGAGCCAGCCTGACTGTGTGTACGTCCGACTGAAACACGGCGTGTGCACTGCATAAGCTGCCGCAGATGTAATCATGTCAGGCCATCGCTGCTGGAAAGTGACCGGTATCCATACGCTGTGACTTCCAGAGCTGAACCAATTCATCGGCGTACAGCTGGCGTTGTGCGGGGTTGGGGACCCAAAAAAAAAAGAACATCACGAGCTGCTGCAAGGACTGCCAACCAACAAGGACACCGCGCATTTCCTCCCCCCAGAGCTGCTCTCTTTGGTGCCTGGTGCCTCGACATCCTCCCGGATCATCAGCAGGCCAATATTGGCCTGTGAAAGGTCAGGTTCGATGGCCGGGGCGTCCCGGTCAAAAAAATCACGTGACCGATGCACGGACCATATGGTGCGAAATTGGGAAAATTTTGCCCCAACCTTCTCCACACCACGAAAGCGCAAAAAGGAGGCGCATCGCGCCGTGCTACTGCTCGTTACGACGGCCGGGACTTGAACCCAGGACCTTCAGTGTTCTAGTAGCGTTGCGTCAGACGCATTGCACTGTTAGACTGACGTGATAACCAACTACACCACCATCGCATTGATGATAGAGAACTCGCGGGCTTTGAATATATCCTTAGAATGGATCTGACGATGCCACAGTCCCTTGGAAACACAATGGGAAGTCGTGGTGCTGGCGTGCGGACTTTTTGATAGGGCCAAGTGTGTGTGGTGGCGTTCGGCTGTGTGCGACTAGTACTACATTCTCTGCGCTCGGCTCTTTTCGTATTGTTACAGCAGCAGGAGTACGGATAGGTATTTGCAGCACCCATCTGGGCACAAATGCATGACACATATGGGAAGTACAGCAGGGGGTTGCCTCTTGGTCCTGATACAAAAGTGAACGCCGTACATTTATTTGCAGTCGATGTTCCGTGAGGGAGTACAATGAGTCCGAGAAGGAGATGAAACCTAAAGGTACTCCAGGCTTTTTGTATTATCGATCCCCGGCTAAGGCCTGGTATGCAAGGGGTGGGACGAAACGGCATCAGTGCGCTTTCATGGCATTGGATAGAGGGATTCTATACAAATAAATACGTAGCGAATAGAGGGAAGGCCTCAATGATCGTTTTATTCGGCCGCTACTTCCCATGAGTGACGAGTAGCAGGACAAGCCATGGTGCCTAAATACTCAATTTCATCTTCCTTTGCCCCTTCCACTTTTTCAAGCAGACCAACGCAGCCTCGCCAAAGACTGGATAGACACAAAACAGGAGGTGCCTCAAACACCATTCTGAGAAACAAAAACAACAAGCACAGCAGCGTAAGTAGCTCCTCCCACAAATATCTCGCCCGCGGATGCGGTGTTCGACATGGCCACGCTCCCAACGAAGCAAGCCGCAGCCACAAATATGATGACGAACTTCCACACAGCTCTTTGGACTATGTTCAAGATGATGATGGGAATCAACAAAACCAGAATGGTCAGCGCAGCCACCAAACCTCTCGCAACCCGCAGAATGATGGGTTTCGAGATGGGGCTGGGGTATTTGGAGCCTGTCAACTTGGAGATATCAGCTTCGCCAAAGCCGTCTCACCGGACAAAGTCACCTACCTTGTCCCGACAGAGATACATCCATGCCACGATCCGGTCGGCGACCGGCATGAACGTCTCCATTCCCCGACCGCCCCTCGTTACTCCGATGTACATCAGTTCTCGTACGCTTTCGTCTACGTAAGCCGTCTCGTCTTCATCGAACCGACCCTTTATCAGTCTGTCCAGGTTTTCCAGGCTCTGGTCTTCGGGACCTGGCATGACCAACGCCCGGTGAGCTCTTTGAACGAATCCGTCTGTAAGCTCCATCAATCAATCTACCGTCCACCATCTGGCTCGGGGGCCTTCTGCTTAGTTGACGAGAAGATGGCGCGGGGTATACCACTGACCATACTGGAGAAGTGCGCGTTCCAGCTCCCAGAGTTTCAGCTTCCTTCGGTGGTTTCGGTCCTTCGCAAAACTTCTGAGGTATTCGTGGTAGCCTTCTCTTCTGTCCTCGGAGTCAATGGTGTCGAGTTCCTTTTCGAGGCGCATTATTTCCGTTTGCTTCGCGAGTATGACGCGCATCCTTGCGCGCTTGAAGCGTCGGAAGACTTGTAGGCTTGAGTCCGTGGAGACCTGAGCCGAGAATCTAGGATACCCCGCGGGATATACATTCGCTTCTTGACCTGTACTTGGGTTTAGAAGAAAAATCATGGAATAAGAAGTGTTGAGCCTTGAAACTCACCATCGTCATCTCCCTGCCGTTCGTTCATTTTCCTTTTCTTCTGGTGATTCGACAAGGCAAGCTGATAGTCTCGGCGCGACGATTCCGTTATACATGATCCGTGATCGCGGAAAGCTACCAACCACGTTTTTATAGATGAAGTCAAAAGCCCCAGTCTAGGGCGTTTATGCAGGCCTTCGGGATTGGCACCTTGGCGATGGTTGTCTTGTTCTGTTTCGGGTTGTGGCTGCAGGGCCTTGGGGGCCGAATCGTCTCGTTCGCGGGCTCATCACCTCCAGTCCTTGCCCTCACCAATAACGAGAGCGGATCAAGACGCATTACTCATCCTCCTACATGAGACGGCCACGTGTGCCTTGGGGTACGCGCTGATTACTATGCATGCATCCGACAGTGTTGGTTGACACGGCGGTATAAAGCTGTTGATTCCCGCCGCCGTTGTCCATCTCTCTTACAGGCGAACATCCCATCAATTATGGCAGAATTATTGGGGCCGAGCAAGTCATCACGGAAAAACCATAGGAAGTGGAAGTCCCCCAAGAACTACTATGGTGACATAAAGGTAAGGAGGTCTGTGTTTTCTGATTCGGGTACTCCTGGAAGTCTCGTTAACGCAATACTGTCAGCCACCGTCCTTCGATATGGGGAGCGAGGTCTGGTGGTTCGATCACCCAGACAAGAAGTATTTGATCGTCGACGTGCCGGATGAGAGCCTGCAGGAGCGCGTATATGGAATACGCGAGATGACAGCAACATCCGGGCGAACCCAACATCACGTCCAAGAGGAAGATCTCAGCACGGTAAGTGATTGAAGATTCTCTTCCTTTAGCTCCTCTGTACCTTTATACGAGGCCAAGTAACAGTTCGTTAGGGCCCTATGTACAAAGAGGGCAAAAGGGTCATGCCGAAAGGATGGGAGAAAAGCGAGAAAGACTATCTCATATCACAGCCAATACTGGATGGATCGAAACGGTCATGGTGCTACTATTTCCAGAATCATCCTACTCACGCCATCCCGGAACAATCAATCGCGAAATACACGGTACGCAAATCAAGATAAGCAATGTAACAAAACCACTGATTATCGCAAAGGCACCACAGTACAGCAGTAGCAGTGAAGTGCGCATTGCAGAGCAGCCGCTTGTAAAGAGAATCCTCTCTTCGAATCGACCACCGCCCGGTAACTACCGAGTCAACAGAATAGTATTCACTGTGGAAGAAGACTGGGCTTATGATCTGCAACAGGCTGGAGAAGCTGGAAAGGTGCTGAAGGATGTACGCGAAGTAGATCTCAAACGTTGGACTGCAAGATAAGGAGGGCCATCGCATCGCAGTCGTTGGGTCGTTTCTTCTGGCCTGTGTCTTGCTGCAGGTGCGTTTCGAAATTGTTGCAATATAGAACGTTGGGCTGCTTGATGAAAAGGCCATCGCAGCTCAACCACTTGATTGGTTCCCACTATCGTTTCACCATCCCAAAATTGATGCCGAACAGATCGATAAAGACCCCTGCTATCCGACTGCGAGTCCTGAGCGAGTGACTAGTCCCGATCGAGACATTCCGAGGACCGTGAGTGCGAATCAGGAATCCCCACCGCCCTACAACGGCACTATCTACAGCTCTATACACCGAAGAGCTACAGTTGCGAGCTTTCGAGAGAGCCGTTACTAGAAATTTACACAATAAGGTCGATTAGAAGTTAATTTTTGCCCAAACACCAACTTTTCCCTCAATGGCTGACGATCCAGTCATTCACCGCCGCAGCGGTCTCATCAGAGTTCTCTTCCAGAAACAGCATGTGCGCGTTTCCGGAGATGCCAATGTCCGGCAGGAAAAGATGGTCAGTGGTAACACCGGCCTGCCTCAGAAACCTGACGGTGCACCAATCGTACGGGACGTGGTAGCTCGCCTCGGTCGTCAACACGACGGTCGGGATCTTCTCCAAGTTGACCAGCTTGCGCACCACCGTGCCGTTCGACTGCAGCACGCAATCCGACACGCCGGCCGTCTCGTTGCCGGGGATGAGCTGCTGCACCAGGTCGGCGGCGGGGTCGGCCACGGCGGGCTCGTACGTCAACGGCGCGTCCGTCAGGCCGTACGGGCGGCTCGCCGACTCGGAGAAGACGGCCTCGCGGAACGGCGGGCCCGTCGGCTCGAGCGCGACGATGGACCGGACCAGCGCCGGCCTCGCGTCCGCCAGCAGCCACGGCATCAGCCCGCCCTGCGAGTGCGCGACCAGCACGGCGGGCGCGCCGATGCGGTCCAGCAGCGCGGCGCCGGCGCGCTGGAACGACGTCTGCTGGACCGCGGCGTCGCCCTTGTAGAAGGGCACGGTGGACGTGTAGTAGTCGTCGAAGTAGGCGTCGCCCCGCGTGCCGTTGCCGGGCCACTGCGTGTGCCTGGCGGCCTGCGGCCACAGCATGTACTGCTTGGGGGCGGTGAAGCGCTGCTGCAGGAGCTCGGCCGAGTAGGCCGAGGTGGTGAGGCCGGGCGTGGTGGGCGAGCGGCCGCGGTAGGTCTGGTCGACGATGTAGACCTGGTAGCCTTGGCCGAGGAAGTAGGACGACCAGCCGGGGCTGCCGTCGGCTTTGTTGAGCCAGTTCTGCCATGACCGAAGGTGGGGTTGATCAGCGGGGATGTTGTCATCGGATCGAGGGATTTGCATTATTGCATTTTGGGGATTTGTTCTCTTCGGGTTTGGGTGATAAGCTCTCGTCGCGACTTCGGCGGTGCGACCGAGTCAGACGGCGACGAGAGTTTTCTTGGGTCCGGCACTTGGGCACCCACGTGGGTGGGCTGATCATGTCTTGGATACGTACCGTGCCTGTCTGGGCCTGGCCGTGGATGAAGATGATGGGGTTCTCCTTGGTGGCGCCGCCGACGGGCGTCAGCTGCTCGACGTAGAGCTGGTCGGTCCAGGTGTGGTCGCCGACAGCGACGGCGACGTACTGACCGCCCGTGTAGAAGTACTTGCGGGTGTGAGGCGTTTCCGTACTGGTCTGGTTGGCGGCGGCGATCACTGTGCCCGCGAGCGACAAGGCGAAGAAAATTGCGGAGCGCATCCTTGCTCGCGCGATGCGCTGGCTCGAGGGTTCCGGGGAATAGAGAGGGAGGCAACTGGCTTTTCAACTCAGGAGACAATCGAGGCCGGCCGCGCGGATGCACAGCATCAGATATATAGATTGGCGAATAGCCGATCCGTGGTCGACGTCTCGGTAAGGGGCGTCGGGCACGCGGTGGCGGCGCACAGGGCTGCAGTTATGTGGGGGTGGGCGCCGTACAGTAGACACTAGGCTCAGAACACTATGGCGTTCGCCGTTGCGGCCAGCGGAGATTATTGGAGTGCGGCCACGCGACGACAACGCTAGGAACAGTGCCTATCCTGGGCAGGGGCCGAAGTGATACTCGTAAGACGGCGGCCGCTGCCGGCGTCCTATATCATGCAATGTCGGATCTCTATTTCTCTGGGATCTCCTGCTGCGATTGTTCCGCTCCCCCACCTCCCCCATCGACCCGATGGAGGATCCCACTCTATTGATCCTATGGCTGCTCACCTGGTTCGCCGTCGCCATCATGGCCACCAGGCTGGTGCTGCGGAAAGTAAGAGGGCAGGCCTTCCAAACCGGCGACTACCTCACCATGGCTGCCATCTTCTGCGCCTTTGTCCGCCTCGGCCTGATCCACATTGTCATTACCTGGGGCACCAACAACATGCAGCCAGCGCTGCGAGACAAGACTCATTGGACGCCGGAGAAGGTGTATCGGCGTGAGATTGGGAGCAAATTTGCCCTGGTGAACCGCGTCTTCTACAATTCATAGTAAGTCGTGCTTCCGTTCCTGCCGCAGGGCGCCAAGGCTTATGCAGTCGAACAGCTTGTGGTTGCAAAAGCTTGCTCTCCTGGAAATCACGCGCCAGCTCATCAAGGGTTTGCACTGGGAACATGTCGTGCTTCGATCCTTTTATGTCGTTTTCGCGGGTACATACATTGCTGTGCAAGTCGTCACTTTTACCGAATGCACTCCTTTCCACTTGTACTGGCAAGTGTTTCCAGACCCAGGTACGTTCAGACTTTTCTATTACAATCGGGGGTATTGAAGCTAACCAAATAGCAAAGGCATCTGCTCCCAAGCACAAACCCAACTCCTCACGCTCGGAGTCCTCAACATCGTCACCGACATCATGCTCATGGCCCTGCCAATCCCCATCTTCTTCTACTACTGGAAACGACCGCTCCTGCAGCGGATCCACATCGCCTCGCTCTTCAGCCTGGGCATTTTCATCATCGCCATCACCGCCATCCGGCTGCCGCAGAACCACAACCAAGCCGTCAGCCAAGTCAACCGGACGACCTGGGCTAGCATCGAGCTCTTCGTCGCCGCGCTGGCCGTCAACGCCCCCGTGCTGTACACATTAAGAAAAAGAAACCCACGAGCGCAGCCACCGCCGCCGGCGACCGTCATCGAACTGAGCGACGGGC
Organism: Diplodia intermedia; assembly: GCA_021495925.1. Classification (NCBI taxonomy): domain Eukaryota; kingdom Fungi; phylum Ascomycota; class Dothideomycetes; order Botryosphaeriales; family Botryosphaeriaceae; genus Diplodia; species Diplodia intermedia. The sequence goes on along the minus strand of JAKEKT010000076.1, from coordinate 48,814 downwards.
CGGCGAGCGACTCGCCCATGGTGCAGGATCCGAACGCGAGGAATTACTACAACCGGACGAGGGTCGACACTGCCATGGTGCCGGACACGCCCAGGTTAAAACGCTGATTATAAGTAACGACGAATGAATGACGGCGAAAATTTTGGAGCAAAGGGGGTAGGGTGGGTGGGGGCTTGGTGTTTTTGATACGATATTTTCCCCTGCAATGAGCGATTGCAAGACTTAATGACCACCTCGATTTCCTGATTTCCCTTTCCAATAAAACCAAAAGACGCCGCAGCGTCGCAGTGACATTTCCCTCCACCGTGTGGTACCGAAAGCCTTAGCGGCCGCCTCAGCCGCACCTGTGGCTGGCTCCAACGAGGCGGCTAAAAGTCTAAACAGTTCGTGGCTGCTGCTCTGCCCAACTAGCGGCCCGCCCCGCGCCCAAACGAGTGTGGGGAAATCCATTGGCGTACGAGCTTTCATCTGGCAAAATGCGAACCCTTGTTGCTTGCCTGCTTGCCTGCCTGCCTTGTCATCACGCAATTCGTCGTCTTCCCGCGCTGCCTGCACACACGCCTGCCCGTCCCGGCTGAATGGATAGACACCCTTGTCTCTGATCCGGACTCCACACCTGCACCCCAGCAACCCATCCCGCCCAGGCGGGCCGCCGCGTCTTCTTCTCCAACGTTCTGGACCCACGTCCACGTTGGAGCCGGCATGTGTATGCGAGGATCTGCGAGTAAGCTTACCGTGGCTACATGCATCTGTGGTTCAGCCAGCCCGGCAGCCACGTCGCAGCCTGGTCGGGACTGGCAATGATTTTCTGCCCCCCGTTTCAGCTTCGGGGGAGCATGGCGATCCGAAAACGCCTCTTCTCGAGCGAGGTGGGAGATGCGAGTCAGATGGTGTTTCGATACGGTCGTATTGGGTGGCATGGCACTCCGTTTTGGCGCTTTTTCTTCGGGACCTGATTGGAGGCCTCAATTGCGCCCATCTCCTCGGCGGGTGACAAGAGAAACTGCCCATCCGCATCTAATCCATAAAAAAATCATACATGGGATGGGTAGTTGAATACAAGATCTAGACGTACATACGCGAATTCAGAACCTATATTTACGTCTGGGCCTTGTATTCAGCTCCCTACATGAATGTTCTAATGCGGAAACTGTGTGTAAGGCGGATGCGGGTGAGCAGTTTCTTTTGTCATCTGCCATGCCTCTACGAGCCATCGTCCACTGTTTGGGGCCGTGTGGGTTTTCACAATTGAACTGATCGAAGCCCATCCTAGATATCAGTCGCCGCGTTCTAACAGGCTCGACAAAGCTATCGGGATATTGATATCATCCGGGCATTTGTACGGGACGATTCTTAGCGAGGCAACCGGGCGCTACTTTAACTATGTCTGAAGTTCACTGTACTGTCTCTTATGGACAGCCAGACTCGAAACAAGTGAAATTATTTAGCCCACTGCAAAAAAAGGGTTTGAGTAGCTTATTACTCAAATACGCCATAGACAAAACCGTCAACGGTTCACGCAAGCATCCAAAGTAAAAACACATTGACCAAGCCATTTCATTTTACTCCGACCCCTCAAGAACCCACAAGAGGATCTATCCAGGACCGAATGATTCAGCAACGACGATCACATACGTTTCCCTCCCCGCCATCCCCGACAACAACAACAACACACCACCATCACGGTCCCTTCATCCCCCCATCCCCCACCGCCCCTCACCCCAACAACTCCTCCTCCCCCGGAATCAACACGCCCTCCCCAACCGCGGCCCCATGCGCCCTCGCCAAAAACCCATACGCCGGCATCCAGCGATCCAACCACGGCAGCACCTCCTTCGCCCCAGGACTGCCACGCCAATCCCTCATCAAGTCACAAACAATGCTAAACAGGCTGACCAGCTGCACCCCCGCATCCCTCATGCGGTCATTACTCACATCCCGCACCAACGCGCTCGTCGTCCCGCTCGCCTCCACATTCGCCCAGACACCGTACCCCTCCGCCCTCAAACTCAACGCGAGGAACGCCGTGCACACGTCCGTCGTGACGCCGGCGACGATGACTTGCGACTTGCCGGTGGCGCGCACGGCGGCGCGGAAGGCGGCGTTGTCCCAGGCGTCGACTTCGCCGTTGCGTTTGATGAGGGGCGCGGACGGGTACATGGCGAGGATTTCTTTTGGGAGGGGCCCGTTGGGACCGGTTTCGGCGGAGGTGGTGAGGATGACGGGGAGGGTGGGGAAGAGGGACCCCAGCGCGGCGTGGGCGAGGAGGTTGTTGCGGTACAGGGTTGGGTCGAAGTCGTGGGTCACGGTGTAGAGGCCGACTTGGAGGTCGAGGATGAGGAGGACCTTGGTTTGGGTTGGTTTGGTTAGCTGCGGGGTTTTCTGAGGGGGGAGGGGGAGGACGGTTGTTGTTGGTGGTGGAGGAAGAGGGCAGTGGGGATGAAGAGGAGGCAGGGAGGGAGAGAGGGAGGGAGCAGGAAAGAATGAAACGAGACTTACAGCGTCGGTGGCATTGAGGCGCTCGAACGGCACAGCTGGAGAGCGGGTCAGCCTACCCATCGTCATCATCCTCGTCAGACACCAATCAAACTCACAATCCGCCAGCGCCAGCAACGGCACAGCCAGCATCGAGATAACAGCAGCGAACTTCATCTTGAGCCTTCAAAGAAGTGGAAGAACCGTAGCGGTAGCTATTTCGTCGTCGTCGTCAAGAAACAAAAGGGCAGAGGAAGAGAAAGGAAACCTTGACCAGGAGCTGCAGTCCCAACCAAATCTCTTTCTCTCTTGTCCAAAGCTGAAGTGATGCTCTCCTCCAGTTCCTGCGTCTCCCTCCCCCTCCTTTTATACACCTCTCTCTCTCCCCTCTCCCACTCTTCCACACCAGACAAGACTAACCCCAACCCCCCGCGTCCTCCACCGCCAATTCGCCAACAAAGCCCCCCGTCCATGATTCAGAAGCAACAATCCTTCCGACGGGCGCGCCATTCGCCCAGATCAGATGGCTGACCGAGAGATTATCAAGACACGACAAACCAGACATTGCAGGGGAGGTGGGGTGGGTGGTACAACCAACCGGCCGGCGGGTACGTACGGTGGGGAAACCGCAAACGCGGTCCTGATCAATGCAAGAGCTCCGGAGGGCGCGCGAAACTCAACGAGATCAGTCCAATCAGTGCGGTCGGAAAGGAGTTGAGAAGGCGGGCGGGGGCCCTATTCTGCATGCCGAGACTCGTATAGGTCGGAGGTGGCGTTTGTAAACAAAAAGTTTGATTAGATTGTTGATGAAGTAGGGCGGTACCGAAGGAATCTTTTTTTTTCTTGGTAGACTGCGCTGTGTAGACGAGAGAAACACACGGACGGAACCCATGCGGGTCGGCTGCGGGCGAAAATGCAAGCCACGCGCTTGGCAAAAGCAAGTAGCGTGCGGGGGAAAGAAGTAACAGTGGTTGTCGTTCCGCTAAAGAGGGGAAGCAGAGAACAACAAGAAGAGTTCATCGATAGAAAAAGGGTTCGTCTTATTCAGACATGTACGGAAACGGAAAAAAAAAAAAGGCTCGCTATTTGCCAAAAAAGGGTATATGTCTCAAAACGCCAATTCCTGCCGCTTGCCAGCGAGAAAAGAGAAATAGACAAGAAACGAAAGGTAAAAAAAAATGCCGCAAAGGCTAGGCTGATGCACCTCAGCAATGGAAGCGCTATGAAAACCATGTCTTTCCCCTCCCCCCACTCCTGCATCACGAAGCCCTCGCCCTTTCCATTCGAACGCCTCTTCAGCCTCGCGGAGGGGGTTCATACACCATCGGGCTTGGCCGTTCGTACGTTGCGCCGCTGGACGGTCCGGCCCATCTATTGGCCTGCTCCTCTCTATCCCGCATCTCGCGCTCGTTCTGGATCGTCGAGCAGCAGCAACAGCAGCAAGCCTTCACAAAGTCGGACGGCAGCGAGCCTTGCAGCTCGTACTGGTGTCGGAGACGGGTTCTGTGGATGAGGGGAAAGAGACCTGTGGAGTAGCCGCGTTATTAGCAATTGTTCGTTTGTCTTGGCTGATGCATGTGATGACAGCGCAAGGAGGCTAGACCGATCCAGAACAGTCTGTTCCGGGAAAGAGAAGGGAGATACATACCGCACAAACCGCAGAACGTGGCCATGGCCATGAGACTGCACTGCGTGTTGGCCCAGCTCCAGCCCAGCATCTCGGTCGGGTCCTTCTTCTCGCTCTTCAAGCCCAGCCGGTAGCTCGTCTTGCCGTAGACCACGCACGGGCAAAAGACTCCGGTCATGCAGGTCGCAACATCACCGCTGCACTCGCAGATTGAGTGCTTCCACTGACGCTTCGAGCCAGTTGCCTCGAGGTCCATATTCGGGTGGGCAATCTGCCCCGGCTTATGCTCCGCCGTCAGCATCCCGTTGGGGCCGCTGGGATTGTCCGGCGCAAAGACGGGCGGCCGCGACGACGGAACGTTCGAGTGCGGGCTGTACGGCTGCGTGGGAGAGGTGGGCGAGATTGGCGATACAGGGACATTGTCGGCACCCCTGCTGTCGTCCCTCTCCGTTTTGATGGGGATGGGACCGGGCGATGCCGGCGGCGGAGGCTGGGCGTCGTAGCCGTGGTGGAGCTGCTGCTGCGAATGGTCCGACTGCGCAACGCTCTGGGCAAGACTTTGCTGTCGCTGCCTCGGCGCAGCTATGCTCCCTCTCGGCGACGTGTCTACGACCGGGGCGAAAAAGGCAGGATGCGGTTCCTGCGGCATCGGCCGGGCATATTCCTCGGGCACCCTTCCGTCGGGCCCCAGATCCTCCCCAATCTCCTTGGACAGCGGCCGCGACATGCGAGGCGCTGGTAGTTGTGGAGCGGCGGTGCTGATGGCCGACAGGTCGCCGAACTCGGTTGCCGGAGAATTCAGATTCGAAGCATGTATCGAGTCGGGCGAGTGCGGCATGGCGGGCTCGGTCGGGTGGCGTGCGTGGGCATAATGGTGGAAGTGCGGCTGCTGGACCTCAATCGGGGTTTGTGCGAAGGAGAAGCGACTCGACTGGGGTGGCGATTGGGCACGCGGGCGAGCTTGAGCTTGCGACGGCTGCGGGGGCGGAGATGGAGGGGCAGGATCGAGCTGGTGGATGGGCAGTCGTTCGGCGTCGGTCAAGGGTATCTGCCACGAGAAGCGCGGATTTGACGGCTGGCGAGGTTGCGCAAGGTGCTGCTGGTGCTGGTTGTGCTGGTGCTGGTGGTGCTGGTGTTGCTGCTGCTGGTGGTGCGGGTGCGCCTGCGCGTGGTGCTGGGGTTGGTAGTAGTAGTAGGGCTCGGCAGGCTCGGGGGGCTGCTGCGAGGGCTGGGCGTGGGAGTACTGATGGCGAGGATCCATGGCGACGCGTGAGGGGGACGGCAAGCCCAGAGCATGCGACGAGGTTATGTTGGAGATGGCAACGAGTCGACAGGCTCCGGCAATGACGTGAGCGCACACGAGTCCCAGAGCTGGCCGACAGCTACCACTCGGGCAGTAGTCAGCATCAGCACTAGATCGGCGGAAGATTTGAGAAATATAGCAGGTGTCGCAAGCGCGCAAGAATAGCTCGGGCAAGCTCTGGGCGCCGGGCAGACATCAGGCTGCTCCCTGCCGTGCCAGCCGTGGAGCGCGAGCCTGCCTGGAGCCGCGATTGGCCTGCACGACATCGAGGCGTGGGGCTGGCCGAGCTTTGGGTCGCGTTGCAGAGGCGGGTGGCAGCGAGCCGCGAGTGGCTGTTGGGTGACGAGAGGACGACGCGGGGCGCAGCAACACGCCCAGTCGGGGAGCGATCGCCCGCCCGGCGCTTAACGCCTCGCCGACTCCATGTAAGGAACCACAAGCCGCACCTCAGCACTACGGGGCCATCGCCGCCTGACGCAGCCCACACTCGCAGTCGAACCGCGGCCCTCACGCCTCGCCACTCCCGTCTTCCGCGACTCCACCGGCGCCGGCCTCGACCCTCGACCCTCGACATCCCCGGCCTGCCGAGTCAGGCCGCCTGCAGCCGCGAATCCAGGAACAGGCACACGTCTCCACACCCGCGAGAAATGAAGATCCACTATCAATTCTCCTACCCGCTCTCTTTTGGTGAGATGCCTATGTCGCTGATGCTGGAACAATCATAATATCCCCCAGACCTGGTATCCACATACATCCTAGGCAGACACCCCTTACCGGTCCCTCTCGGCCCGGCTCTCCTCCTCCACCGTCTTGAGCGGCGCCGCGTGCTCCTTCTTGACCCACTCCCAGTAGCTCTGCCAAGCCTTGTGGTTGGGATCCTCGACGCTGCCGCCTTCGACGCTGCCGACGTTGAGGCTCTTGTTGATGTCGATCGAAACCTTAATCACGCCCTTGGCGCTCTTCTCGATCTTCTCGATCTCCTGCTTCACTGCGTTCTCCTTGGCCTTGGTTGAGATGACCGCCTTGAAGTGCTCCGAGATCGTCGTCAGTCGCTGCTTTGTCTCGTCCGGTGCCAGGTGCACCAGCTTGGTGAGCATGAGGTTGCACAGCGTGCGCACGTCGTGCTCGTCCGTGATGCCCGCAATGATGCGCTCGAAGAAGTCGGCGAGGTTGAGTCGCGCAACCGCCGTCTCCAGCAGCGTGTACAGCGTCTCGTACGCGCTCTTGCGCACCTCGAGACCGTCGTCGACCTTGTGCTTGAAAGGTCCCATCTGCACTTCGCGGATCAGCTCCGGCTTGACCTGCGTCTGGCTCATCACCAGAGGCAGGAGCTCCGTCAGATGTGGCAGCACCAGCTCCGGCTTGTTGTGCACAGCCGAGCTCATCGTCGTCAACGCCAGCCGCTGGTTGTCCAGGTCCGTTTCCTGAAGCATCGCCGCCAGCATCGGGATGACAATCGGCCGCAGGAAGTCGTCGTACGTCTCGTCCGTATCGGCGAACGTGTAGCGCAGGGCCGAGATAACCATAGCTCTGGCAGTGGCATCGGCTTCTCCCAAGAATTTCTTTCGAGTGGCGTTAGCATGTCTAGACGTCTGCTTGCAATGAGTGATTACCTGGAGCTGGGGGAGGAATGTCTTGGGTTCAATGATAGTAAGCCTTCCGATGCACTCAGCGCCAACAGCTCGGTTGTCCTCCTGCTGAGATGCCTTGAGGATGTGCTGCCATAGATCCTGTGCGAAGGGAAGCAGATCGGCATCCGCGCTGCGGTACTGAAGGATCTCCCTGATCGAGTGCAGCAGGAGATACGTCTTGGCGTCCGGCTGGTTTAGGGTGGAGATGATGAAGGGGAGGTACGTCTTCACGTTCGAAGAACCTGCCCTGCCAAGCGCGACTGCTGCCGCCAGCGGTACCTGGCCACCATCCTTGAAACGAGCAACGAACAACTTCGGGTCGAGGGGTGACTCTTGTCCTAGACGCAGACCACCTTCGCCCAGAACCGCCAAAGCCAAGCACTTGCGCTTCTCATCCGCTGCAGTCTGCAGCTCCTGCACAAAGTCTTCCAACTTCACGTCGATGCCTGACTTGCTGTAAACAAGAAGGGTGCCTATCACCTTGCCAATGAGATCGGGATTGCCCGCAATACCAACATCGCGGAGCAGCGACTTCATCAGAGCACCACCAGCACTCTTTTCAGCAACAGCCCTTACCAAAGCCAGAAGAGCGTCAAGAGCACTGCCGCTCATCGTCGAGGTGACGACCTCCTTAAGCGCGTCGACGAGCTGATCGTTGACAACGTTGCTCGGGTCGTTAGACACGAACGTCGCGAGGATAATTAGAGCCGGACCCATCAGATGCAGATCGGTATTCTTGATCGGAGGCAGCAGCATCTCTTCAATCTCCTTCGTAGTCTTGGCGTCCAAGTGAGCACGAGTAACGGGGTTAATGACGATGGTTCTGAGAGCGATCAAGCTCGAGCCACGCAGAGAGCGACTAGCCTTGCGCAGCTGTGCACCGAGCTCCAGAGCGACCTCTTGAATCCATTCAGGTGAGAATTCCGCGCTGTTCTGCGCAAGACCGGTCGCGATCTCAATTGCGCGTACTGAAGCAAGACGGGTCGTCTCCTGTTTAAGACGTTGACCAAGAAGCTCAACACCAGCCTTCTTCTTATCTTGCGAGAGGAAGTCTTCTGTACCGGAGCTACGGCCGATGAGAAGACCGAGGACGTGGATGGCACGGCGACGAGCTTCAACATCGGCATCGTTTGCAGAGATGCGGTTGACTAGGATGTCAAAGAGCTGTTCCAGATAAGGCTTGTTCTCGGCAGCGCCAGCCGAAGCCCGTGGAGGAGTGAATGCTTTGATGAAGCCTTCAACGCTCGCCAAAGCCTCCGCAGAAACCTTGCTGTAGCGTTCCTTGGCCGCCGTGTCCAGGGCCGGAACAATCTTGGGAAGATAGGGTTGCAGCAATGCGGGTGCGTGCGTCTCGGCGATGGCGTGGAGCAACACGAGAGCTTCGATGCGCAGTGTGTTCCCAGTAGCCGACGAGGCGGATGAGCCACCAGTGGAGGAGTTGGTGACCTTGGAGGCTTCGACGAGAGGATCGACAATCTGGTCCAGGTACTCCGAAAGTCCACCGCCCTCTGTGATGACGATTTCCTTCAACAGACTAATAATGGCCTGCTTCGTAGGTAGCGTTCCAGTCTTGAGCAGGGGAAGCGCACCCTTGACGATGTCAGGTACCAGCGCGGCAAGGCTCTCTTGAGGGCCAGAGAGCGGCTGGCTGTCACCGTTTGCAGATGCGATACCAGCGTACAGAGAAGCGTTAGTGTGCAGGTCGAACATGCTGGCATCGCTGCCAACCCGCCTCCTCTTACGCGACGGTGGAGGGCCCATAAGGCCGAGGTTCGAAGCTTCCCTGTTGGCACGAGCGGTAGACAGGACTTCAGGCTTGGACTGTTGCACAAGACTCGAGAGCGTAGCGAGAACTTCTAGGCGAACACTCTCCTCGCGCTCCTTGAACCGGGGAATAAGGGCCGGTGCCACACGGTCGTAGAGAGTACCATCCTCCAGCAAATCGCCCTGGCTACGCGTGACAATGACGGTGTGAAGCACCTTTGCGGCACAGCGGCGGACCTTCCAGCTCGCGTCGTCCTCATCATCAAACTGTGCCTCCTCTTCGAAGTCTTCATCATCAAGTCCCTCCGCATCCTCTTCCTCGTCATCCATGTCCTCGTCATCGTCCGTCGCCAGGTTAGGGTCGTACTTCAGGAAGCGAGTGCCAGCTTCAATACCCTCGTCAGTAAAGACGCGCATTTCTTGCGAGCACGAGCCTAGGAAGCTCTCGAGAGCCACCAAAGCAGCCTCGCGAACCTCGTCAGCTTCGAGGTCGCGCTCTTCCTCGCCATCCCAAGCTTCCAACTCCTCGTCCAGCTCGCTCTGGCTTACTGCACTCAACACGAACGGTGCGAGCGTCTTCAGGTAGGGGCCGAACTTCTTCGGGACGGAGCGCGCCATTGCGCCCAGGACGTTGATGTAGACCTTCCTCTTCGCTCTGGTGATATGAGCGTCCCTCATGCTCTCAATAATGCCGGAAACGAGGTTGCTGAGGGTCTGCTCGGAAAAGTAGATGGCCAGGGTCGAGACAGCGGTGACGGCCTTCTTCTTCAGGACGGGACCAGCGCGGTCGCTCTGGATGATCTTCATGACCGTGTGTTGTAGCGCGACAAGCTCGGGTTCCTGCAGCATGGGACCAAAGCAGCGAGCCACCTCGATGAGAACATCGATGGCGGTGCTGTCGGTGCCCTTCGCAATATCATCCTCCAACAAACTCTTGGGTACAGACGGCAGGCCCTGCTTACCGGGAGGGACCACATTGAAACCCACCAGGCGCGGGATAAGCACCTTGCTGACAGAGGTGTAAGCACCAACAACGTATTGGTTGCGCGGGATACCGGCGACGGGCTTGGGAAGCGAAACGACAATGTTGCGTAGGGCGAGCGCGGGGATGGAGTTGTCGACGGTGTTGGTGGTGGAGACCTGCGAAACGCGGTCGATCAGTGGCGAGATGATGGTCTCGGGCACCTTTGCCACGAACGGCCCCAGGCACTTGACGGTCTGGTTCTGCACCTCGGCGCTGGTGTCATTCAGAGTGTGGAGGAAGCCGTCGATGAGCTTGGCGGCGGTGGTGTAATCGTGCTGCAAGAAGCCCGGATGGCCGGACTGCATCATGGCCTGCAGATCGTTCAGCGCCATGTACCGCAGGTCCGGATCTTGGTCGTAGAGCTTGTTGAGCAGGCGGCCCACGTCCTGAGCGGACGGGATCCGGCCGTCGTACGCCGAGCTCATGCTGAGAGGTGTGGGATTGGCAATAGGGTAGGTGTGTGGTGGCCAAGAGGTCGAGCTTTGAGTACGCGGTTCGGAGGTAATGCGGGAGTGCGTCACGCGCAGGGTCTACAGCGAATCAAGCGTCAGCGCGTCGGTGTTCAAGCGAGCCAGCTCTCGCGTGGGGGTTGTTTACAGGGCGGCGTGTGCTGTTGCTGGCGCAGCGATGCAGCAAAGAGGGTGCTGCGGGAGGGGGGGCAGCAGCGAGAAGGTTTGCGGTTGCCGAGGGAAAAGGACCGTGGAGGGCGAGGCAGCAGTCGACGGCGCAGCACTGGGGGATCGGCCAGCGCAGGCGTGCTCGACGTTGCGAAGGAATACTGGTGAAGGCTTGGGTGGAGGGGCCTGGCGGGCAGCCTGGAGGCGGCTTGGCGCGGGTGCCCGTAGCTCGGCCGCTAGCGCTGGCGTCGGCAAAGCGCAAGAATGACGGATGATGTCGATGGTCCCGTCGCCCTCGCCTCGCGATCCCAGCCATCCGCTTGTTCTTCCAGCTTCCATCTGCCCATTGAGCTCCTCCCCAACTCCCATCCGCTCTCATCTCGTTCAATTGCTCTTCGCGCAGCTTCACAATGGTTCTCCCCAGCTCCACCGTCCTCCGCGCCGCTGCTCAGCAGCTCGCCCGTCCCGTCGCCCGCACCGGCCTCCGCAGCGCCAGCCGCCAACAGCCATGGCAACGCATCTCCCAATCTGTGTCGCGCCGCGCCTACAGCAGCTCGCACGGTGGCCACGGCCACGGTGAGGCTAAGAGCGACCTTCCCTGGTATGTACTGCGGAATCGGAAGCCGATCGCGATGAAGAATTTTGCCTCGCATAAGCAATCCGTTCGCCTATAACTAGCCATTGCTCTTCAGCGCTTCGGACCTTTCGGCTTCAGTTAAGCTCCCAGTAAGCTAATTACTCCGTAGGTTGATTGGTGCTGTTGCCTTCGGTGTCCCCGGTACCTGGTATATGCTCCAGCCCGGTGAGGCTCACCACAGTGGCCACCACGAGGAGCACGAGGAGAAGCACGAGGAGCCCAAGCAGGAGGAGGCCCCTAAGGAGGAGCCCAAGGAGGAGGAGCCCAAGGAGGAGCCCAAGGAGGAGTCCAAGGACGAATCTAAGGATGAGTCTAAGGATGAGTCTAAGGAGGATTCCAAGGACGAATCCAAGGAGGAATCCAAGGACGAATCCAAGGAGCAGCCCAAGGAGGAGAAGCCCGAGGAGGATTCAGAGGGACCTCGCTTCAAGGGCGCAACCAGTGCCGGTGATGACAAGAAGGCTCCGGACACGCGCTCCTCGCAGGACGATGCCAAGGAGGGGGCCTCAAAGAAGCGCATTGACAGCGACTACCGCAAGGAAATTGGTGCTGGCGACTCAAAAGCTGATGCCCCAGGCTCCGCTAAAGATCAGGTATGATGACGTCAAAATCTTCCTACAGAGTGAACATGTACGCTAACTCTGACCAGCCCGCTCCTAGCAAGGAGGCTCTGAGCCAGAACCAGACGTCTGGCAAGCAGGAGGGTCTCTCTAACACGGATACCAGGCACAGCACCGACGTCGACAAGGATCCTTCCAAGAGCAAGAAGTCCGAGGGCGGTGTTGACACGGCCAAGTCCAAGGGCACCGTCGACCCCAAGAGGCCTGCTGTATGAGATTTCTGGATTTCAATTCCCCTGACCATCCGCATGTTACCGGAACCGATGCGCTGACAACTCTATCCAATTCCAAGGACGAGGACGAGAAGAGCGAGAGCTCTTAAAGCATTGCAGCGTTTGCATTGTTCTTTTCATGCGTTGATATACTCGGCGGGTCGCAAGCCGAACCTTGCGACAGCAGCGGCAGGTACGGGAAGTTCTAATTGTGTACATTTCGTTTGGGCGTGGATGCAAAAGCTCTGCCTTGGAGTAATCTATGCGGACATAGTCATCTCAGTTGATAACTCTCCGCGGCGTAGTTGTCTTGCGTGATCATCTATATTTATTTGGCCGGTGACTGAGAGGGGTCACCGCGTTACTCGGCATGCATCGGACACACCTCATCAGTACGAGGGATGACCTTCGCCGCAAGCCACCATTTGACGATGACTCTCAAGCCCAAGGCTGCGATAAGGCATTCACGCGTTGCTTCCCGCCGATGTTCCGCTCCTTCATGGCGGAACCACGAGCCGCAAGTGTTAGTGCTTACTCCAGCCTCCTGCTGCCTAGAGCCTCAACTGGGGATTACAAGCATCCAACGGGCAGCCGCATCTCTCCCGTGTCCGTGCCACGATCTAGTGCGGCACAGGCCAGGAGTTTTCTTCGCCGCAGGCAAACATGGTAGGCAGAACGGGCACGATCCAGCATCCTTCCTCAAGCCAAGGTCTTGTCGCGCATCCATCCATGATTATCACTGCGCCGTTGTCACACATCGCAAGGCAGCAAAGACACAACCGTCAATCAGCCCCCAAAAGGAGGAAAAGGACCTAACAAAGAACGGAGGAGCGGAGCGGAGCGTGCCAGGGATGTAGGTAGGTAGGGGTCGAAATTCCGCCCGCGACATCGGCGGCGGCGAGCGGCCCCCAAAGACGCCAGGTTCGGATAGTAGCCGCCGCCAAAGCAAAATAATCCCCACCCCTCCTGCACCCCACCACACACCCACTCCACCCTGGACTGTCGATCGCCGGCACGCAAGGCTGAAAAATAAAAATTTGGAAAGGTCAGATAAGAAAAGAAAATAGAAGTCCCCCTCGTCGCCTTGTCGTCGGAGAGGGATCATCATCAGCCTCGCCGCTCGACGGCGGCGGCGGCAACGGCCATTATTGCCCTGCACCACTCACATACGCCCTCATCGTTTCTATTTTTTTTCGCTGTACATCTCATTTCGATTGGTCTCCCCGGTCAAGCGGATGGGGGCGATGATGATGACAATAACAAATCCAAATTCCCCCACCCACGCACCCATTTATCGCATTCGTCATCATCTAGCGTCTCGGCTGGTCTTCCGAGAAAAAGAAGGGGGACGGGAAAAAAGCAGTTCTCGCATCATCTCGTCATCGCCATCATCCTGCTTCTCCGCTTTCCCCGCCGCTACAGCAGCATCAGCAGCACCTAGCGGCGAAAGGGAAGGAAAGGAAAAGACGCCAGCGATGGAAGGCCGCGAGGCCGCAAAAACCCGCCTGCTCCCGGCCGCACACATCTACCCGCCCGGCCCGGGGCGGCAACAGTGGTGGAATCCATGGGATTCATGGATCATTTTGCCTCAGCCACTCTTCTTGCGTCGTCCTCTCGGTTCCGCGAACCAAACAAAAAAAAAAATAAACACACAGCCCTAGCTAGCGTCATGTGTCACAAACAGTCACTCATCACTCATCACTCACCCATCAGGCGGGGAGAGGTGACAAGCAGTCATCAGTGCCAGTTCATCATTCGCTGGCAGGCTTCGGACCAGAAAGCAGGATAAAACGCGCTAGCGACGCGCGATCACATGCGCGGTCCGCGAGTTGGGGGCAAGGCACCAACAACCCGACCCAATTCGCCTGCCGTTCCGGGGTTAGCGGCGACTTTGTGCTGCTGCGGGCGCGCGCGCGCGGGGGCCGCGCAGGCATCCATTTTTTTATTCCCCCCAATGATAGTGCTTCGTGTGGTCTCTTCTGCTTCGCCCGTGTTTTTTTTGTGGTCGTCGTGTGGCAATGCGCACGCAGCTGCCGTGCTTTTCTGTCTCCACTGCCGTTAGCCATGCAGAAGGAGAAGAAGGAAAGCCGTGCATGAGTGAGTCATATTGTTCGTACGGCGGTTCGCATGCATGGCTATCACTGATCGGGTTTGGGTTGTGGGTGGTGGATGATGGTCGTCGTCGTCGTCGGGTCGGTGGGTGGCACTACTGCACCGCCGCACCACACACACACACACAAACACACATCCGACCTACCCCGACCTACCCCGACCCCGACCCCCCCGTGCAACGGGACCGACGGACGACGACGGCAAGTACCTGTAGGCAGCAACAACACGCATCCACCCACCCAGGGCAGACATCAGCCTCGGCTCCTGGGGGCTTCCGGTAAGGAATCCACTCTTTTCTAGCTGACATACGACAAGGAAAGGGTCTGGAAGCGTGTCTCCTCTCGTCTGCCTCCCCCCAGCCCAGTCCAGCCCCCGGCTCATGCCGTCCCCCATCACGAGATGGCGCCGTTTGTGGGGGGTGGTTCCTTGTTTCCCTTTCCGGCGGCGCACGTTTGTGGCCTGAGGCCGTACGAGGCTTTGGTGTGAGAGGTGGGATGACAACTGGTCTGATGGGGTGGGATGCGTTGGGGATGGTGATGATGATGATGATGGCTGGGCGTGCGCATGCTCACGAACGACGATTCCAGGCTTGTCATCGTGTGTGCTGTGTGCTTTGTGTTCAGTTTACATTCGTTGACGGGTTTGCCTTGCGCTGATTCGTCACGGTGACGAGGGGTGGGTGTTCGTATCTGTGATGTGAGAGAGTAAGCTCTGCATTTCCTCAGACGATGGAACGGCAGATGGCGGTACGATGGTATGAGATGAATAGATATTCAGTTACAACAGTCTAGGTTTACGGAGGAGCGATCTAGCATCAGACAAGCCAATTCGTTCTTTCGTATCATGGTCATGAGAAGGGGTTGAGAGAAAGAGAAAAAAAGAGGGAAAGTCATGTCCATCGTACAAGAGAGGAGATGGAAGCGGAAAGTTAAAAACAAGCGGAACTTGTGAAAAATGTCAAAATAAAAGCGTGATCCCCCTTTCCTCCGTGGTAGTTGATCCATCGGGAGATTGACCGTCCATTCGCTCATCCGAACAACGCCGTGCTATGCAATCTTAGGTGCCGTGATTTCCTTGCCCAATGAAACAATATCCGATCCAGATGATGTAGAACGCAGAACACCGAAAGTGAAGACAAGAAACGGGAAGAGTGGAAAGGAGAAACTTAGACCATGGTCGGCGCGCTTTGCCCTCTGCTGAGGGCCTCCACTGCCGCTTCCAGCTTCTTGAGCCTGTTATCCTTCTCCTCATTCTCGCGACGGAGTCGCCTAATCTCCTCTCTCAGGTCATCCTCGTCCGTCTCACCACCGCCCCCACCAATACTACCTCCACCATCCGTGCCAGACGTCCTCCTCTTCTTACTCGGCGATGGGCCGACACGCCTCTCGCCAACGGCACCGCCGTAAACGTCATCGGCCTCAGCGTCGGGGCTGAGGCCGGCCTCGCTAGCGCCATCATCCTCGGGCTTCGACAGGCCGCCCCCACCACCGCCCATCAGAGCGGTGGGGGACGACGCGGCTTCGGAATTGCTGGCACGGCGGTGGACGCGGCGAATGTGCTCGGCCAGGTTTTCTTTGCGAGTAAAACCCTGGCCCATGCTGCGTTTGCAGTCCTGGTGCGGGCAGAACAGCGCCTTCTTGGTGCCGCCGTGCATCTTGTGCACCTCACGCTCGTGGCGCAGCAGGCCGCCCGAGTAGGTGAAGCCCTGAAGCTTCTCGCAGCCCTTGTGGCGGCAGACGTACGGGCGGTCGTGCTTGTCCATGTGCTTGCTGCAGGGAGGGTTAGCGTCGGGTTTTGCATTCAAAACACACGTGAGGCAGGTTGATGCTGGGCGGGGGGAACAGGTGGGGAAGAAGAAGAGGGGCAAGACTCACCTCCACTCGCATTTTCGTTCGAAGATGATACCGTGGCAGTCGGAGGAGAAGTTGCAGACCATCTTGCCCTCGGCATTCCGGGGCGGGTCCTCGGTGCGTTTGTGCGAATACTTGCCGCGCGGCGTGTAGCCGTCGTAGCGGTCCTGCTCCTCGGAAGACTCACGGAGAGGAAGCTGAGGGGTGGCGGACTGCACGGGATGGGCGGCGAGCGAGACGTCGGACAGCTTCCGCTTCCGCGGGTTGGCGGCGGTCGAGGTTGCGGCAGGCGACATCTGGGCGGCGGCGACGTCCTCGTTCATGGAGACGGGGCTGACGGGGCCAGAAGCCTTGGAAAGGTCGGGCATCACCTGCGGGACGTGGGCGATAGCAGCATCCATGGGGGAAGCGTAAACCGATGGAAACGAGGGAGCGGCGCGGCGTGGCGAGAGGGCCCGGCGAGATATATAGTCGTTGGCAGGCGATGCAGGCGCTGGCACCGGCGCAGGCTGCAGCGCGGTGTGGGGGGTGAAATCCTCGATGCGGAACACGGGCACAGGCTGGCTCAGGCAGCGCTGGGCGGGTTGCTGGGGCGGGGGGAACCAGCGGAGGGGATCGTGAAGCGAAGCGGTTGTGGTGGTGGTGGTGGTGCGGAGCTGGTGCGAAGTGGGCTCGAAGGTGGCAATGCCTGAATAATCAGGCGAATAAGGCCAGTCGCAGGCTTGAGCTTCGCAGGGCGACGCGTTGGGCGACAACGCGTTGGCATATAAATGGCCGGCGGCCGACGGCGGGCGCGGATCTGCACGGGCGGTCGGAGTCAGAAACAAGCTCAGTGCAGCGGGCCACTCAGGCGGCCGGATGACTCACCAGCGTTGGAGCCTTGGGCGCGTTGATGGCGAGGATTGCGTCGGAGCTGTGGCTGAGCGGCAGCGGGGGCGCGCGCACCACGATTTGGATTCCTGAAATCCAAGGCCGGCGCTTCCGCTCCGCCCGCGGTGCCGGCGCCTGGCTGCATCATCGCCTGCCCTCGCTCGCCCGCCTCGCCCGCCAAAGCCGTCGCAACCGCCTCGCGCCCGAACTGCAGATCTGCCAAGCCGTCTCAACGTCAGCAAGCACCGCCCCAGGGCTGCCAGCACAGCGCGCGCTGGCCCGGCACGGTTGGAGGCCGGCCCAGCCAGTGCCAAAGCGCCTCAGGCACCAACGACGGCGAATGGAACGACCAACTCACACGCTCCCGCATCCGGTGCTTGCCACTCCCAACCAGCGTCGCGCAGGTGGCTGTCTAGCAGCACCGCCGCCCGCACGCGCGTGCGCCCGCTACCGTCGGCCGCGTCGAAGCTGCCAGAAGGGGGCGGCGGCGAATTGTAATGCTGCCAATTCACGCCCCAGAGCACGGCCAGCGCCGGCGCGATCGTCCACGGCCAGGTCGTGCTCACAGGCCGCACGCTCCCCGGGAAGACCGAGAACCAGGTCGCGGCGGCCGCCTGCAGTCGCCGCTGGCGCCGCTGGCGCCGCGCCGGCGTGCGGTCTGCCTGAAGCAGCAGCGGTGCCGCCGGCGTCTCGCGCGCGCCGCCGCGTCTCAGGCGCCGCCGCTGCAGGCGGGCGATGGTGCCGAGGAGCTGGGCCAGGATGGTCATGACCTCATGGCCTAACTCTACTTTGACCTCACGGCTGAGGCTGCGCGCGCGTGTCAGGCCGGCCGAGCGTCTGGCGGAGCGAGGGTCTGCACTTACCGACGGTGCTTCTTGCGGGCGGCATGCTCGGAAGCGCACGAGCAGAGACGCATGGCCCCGGGCTTGACGCAGTGCCTTGGCTGGCGACGCGCGGAGCGTTGCAGGCGCAGGTCGACCGTCACCACACAACCGGCGAGGCTTGGCGGCGGGCGCTCTGCCATGGATATTATTAGAAGCCAGCAAACGAGGAAGCCGCTGTGGAGTGGATGCGAGGATGCGCGTCGGCAGTGGCGAGGCGGGCCATCTTAAGCTGAATCGCGTCTTCAGCCTCGTCGACGTCCTGCTCGCTGCAGCCGGGCGAGGTGCAGGCTCTCGCAGCCTGGGGCACACCGGTCAGGGCCGGCCGGGCTGTGATAGGCCTCTGCTCGGCGGCGCAGTCGAAACCCCCGGGGCCGTTTCGGTACGCTGCTGTTTACCACCACTGATGCCGCAGATACACAGCCCCTACGTGTAACCCGTCTGGCCCGCTCTTCAATCGGCTTGGCCCGCTATACCGCAGCCTGACATTCGCCTTCGGAGGCGCAGCCCCCAACTTCCCCTTCTGTTTCGCCCTGTCTGCCTGCGCCCCATTCTTCTGTGTATCTGCTGAATCAAACACCTGGCCTGTGTCGCGATCGGCATCATGCAGCATCTTGGTTGCGAGACACCAAATACGTCACGTTGTGCCTTTCACTTGCACTAGTTAAACCGAACATTCGCATCCATGGGTACTTGGGCGCGCCCGTCTACCTGGGTCGGCCTGGGCAACGATGCCTCGAGAACCAGTGGACGTCGGAACACTAGAGGCACAGCCCTCTGCGTTGCGTACCTTCTACCATTTCCGGATTCACAGCCTGCCGTGGCACATCGTCGAGGGCTGGCCACCGCCGTTTTGCCTTCAGAAACACTCCAGCTTGTTCCTTGGCCGTTCTGGATCACCACTTAAACAGACGCAGATGCATCGATAGCGTGTTTCTGTTTTAACGTGGAGCTTGAACGCCTAGCGTTAGGCGAGCAGAGGTAGCCAGGAATAACGTGTATCTAAACACTGTACAAGGCGAGGATCCTTGCACGCCTTCGCATTGCTAAAGAGCCGTCTGCAGCTTTGAACAGCTTAGCCATGTGGCGGTTCTTTGACATGCATTTTCGAGCTCTTTACTTCCGTTGCCATATTAGATTGGAAGGCTTTCTTCGCTGAAAGTAAATTCAAAAATGACGACAACATGTATGCTCTCGCGAGGCAATGCTCAGCTGTAAGACACCAATTCTCATTTCCATTTCTCATTCATCCGGCCTCTTTTCTCCAGCCGATGTACCGTCGGAATGATATGATTTCATCTTGATTTCCTTGAGTGTATCGTACTTTCCCGAAGTGAAGCGCGGCCGCGTGAAGCCTCTCCCACACGGTAGTTGCGTCATGAGTCCGCAACTTTTGTTCGTGACATCTTACATCTGACTTTCCGCCTCGACAACCTATACACCGACAAACTTTGAGCTCAATTCTCTGGATTCGCCACTCTTTTCTGGCCGCGCCGTGAAGCTGCAGCGATACAACCTCCTTGCAGACACTTTCCTCTGGTCTGTGATCTCCTCACCTTCACCTCGTCCCGACAACAGAGACTCAGCACGGACGAGCACCCCAGTGGAACCTTCTCTTCCCTTTAGTGCTTCGCCGGCGCCCGCAAACTCAGATCCAAGTCACAGCCGACTCATCCTCCGGACAAACCCACCAAAGAAGCCCACTACAGCCTTCCCCCACCATCATCCAGTCCAGCCCGCCACACTGTAAGCCCACCGCCCACCAGCGGTGAGATCGAACACCCACCCACCCTCCTCACAGCACGGCAAGTAAGAAAGCCAAGACAATGACCGCGACCAACAGCAACAGCACCAACAGCAGCAGCGGCAGCAGCAACAGCGACCCCCATCTAACCCACCAACCCTCCCACCACTCCGCCAGCGCCAGCAACAACAACAACAACGCCACCACCACCACCACCACAACCAGCCCCCTCCCAACCCTCGCCGCCACCACCGCCGCCTCCGCGCGCGCCTCCAAACGCACCCTCCAACTCCTCCACATCCGCCTGCGCGACACCACGCGCACCGTCGCCGCGATGCAGCGCGAGCGCGACGCCGCCGCCGCGCAGCTCGGCGCCCTGCGCAAGCGCAAGCGCCAGCTCGACCACGACCTCGGCCCCGCGGCGCAGAAGAAGAAGGCGATGGAGCAGGAGCTGGAGGCGGCGCGGACGGACGCCGCCGTGGCCAAGGTGGTGGGCGTGTTCTTGGAGTGGAAGAGCCCGCTGCGGCTGTTGGAGATGGTGGTGGGTAGGTTTGGCGGGAGGTTGGTGCTGCCGCCGCCGCCGCCGCCGCCCGTGGAGGTGGGGGAGACGGCGGCTGTTGCTGGTGGAGAGGGGTCGGGTGCTGGTGGCGTCGGCGACGGTGGTGTGCTCGACTGTGGAGGGCTTCTGCCTGTAGCCTGCGAAGAGATACCCAAGCAACGCTTCGACCGGCTGCTCAGCCCACCCGGGGCGCAATCGGTGGCTGTGGGAAAGGTGGCGGCCGTAAAGATGGAAGGGGTCGAGCGGGCAGAGGGGATTAAGAGAGAGGAGCGGCGGGATGGAGAGGGAAGTGGAAGTGGTCCTGTTGCTGGACTGGTGGTCGATCTCCTGGGGGAAATGGGCGAGGCTCTGGATCATGAGTGAGAATCTCGCTGGGATGACTTCTGAGCAAGCACCGACGATGGAGGCGGCACCGATGTGAAGCCCACATCTGCATGAACTGACGGGTCAGCACTGAAGGGGAGTGGAGCCCCATTACATCTGAATATTCTCGGTATGGTGGTCGAAAAAAGACGTCAAAGGGTGATATGGGGTTGATTTCGGCACACCAAGCGTGCGGAGTTACGGTGGTATCAAAAAGTGACTTTGACTATGGACGGTTGGGTTTGGCGACAGGCGTTGTGGTCTGATTTGGCACATGATTTTGTAGACAATTTGGAATTGATATGAAAGATTCTCGAACCTCTACAGCCTTACAAGTACCTTCTGTGTAGACCTGTATTGATGGCCATGCCAACGGCGCCCGTCATAACTGATGATTGGGAGTGAATGCAACGAGTGGAAATAAACTCGTTATTATCTCCATCACCACTGCATATATGTGGGCAGTATCAAGCTTTCGAGACGACAGTGCAATTTTATGATACAAGGTGAATTGGCCAGGTGAGGTGGCGAAAGTTGGCATCACCTGGCGGTACCACCCTGGTGGCCGACCCTCCGTTAACACTCGCGTTGGCTGCAAGCATTGACCACCTATCTGGGCTACAAACACCAGTTAAAACTTCAGGTCACCCTCTTTCTCTACCTAACCAGTGCCTTCTTCACCCAGATCAACCAAGCCCCGTTCGACTATGCGTCGCCACCACGACAACACCTGAAGTCAAACAACTTCGCACCAGATCGAACACATTCACATCGAGACCCGGTCACCCTTTCAGAGAAGCCATGGGAAAGTGTCTGGAGAAAATCATGCGCCGCTTCAACAACCTTGTCGTATGTCAACCTTCAAACCTCACTTTCAATCGACATACGTAGCTAACGCAAACCCTTTCCAACACAGGTCAGCGAGAACACATATGCACAGCGGAAACGAACCCTTGAAAGGCCGGGCGCCAATATCAAAGAGTACCTGGCTAAGATGAACATGACAAAGCAGGAACTCTTGACCGAAGCATTCGTAAGTTTGCTCTCACTGTCCCCGACGGAGCCCCGAGTGACGAAAAAGCATAGGCATACGACTTCGACGACGCGCAGATCCGGACGGCCATCATCAAGGTGAACTCGACCGCGGTCAAGATGACGCAGGTGCCGGACACCATCTATCCCTGGTTCTGGACGTCCAAGCGGGACAAGTTCGAGAAGATGCGGAAGACGCACGTCGAGGCGTGCAGAAGCTTCCACGAGAAGAAGAAGCAGACGGCGCAGGAGACAAAGCAGCGCCTGGACGCGATCAAGAAGGCCAAAGACGAGTACGATGAGGCGGTATGCATGAGGGAGAACATGGCGCGGGTCAGGGACGAGCTTCGCGGTGCGCACGCCGGCACTTTCCTGCTGCACGATGCCGCGCGCATGGCCGACGAGGCGCGCAACATTGTCCAAGCTGCAGTGAAGAAGCTCGAGGAAGCTGAGAAGACGCACAACGAGCACGAGGAAAAGGATCAGCACGAGGAGACGGAGCTGTATGTCTCGCGGGCGGAGGAGCTGGAGCGCCTGCGCGCAGAAATCGAGAAGCTCAAGCGGGGCTGGATCGTGCACGTCAGGTTCGCCCTTTACCACCCCGAGGAAGAGATCGATGAGGCCCTGCAAGCTGGCAAGCCTCCCACCATGGCCCTGATTCAACGCCTTGCCCTGGATGACGATTCGTATGATCTGTGATCGTTTCCCGAGACAAGCTGGGGCAAGTGGTGGGTGCTCAAGGTCTCCGTAGCCCTGATAGTTAGTTAGCTCAAAGTCCTGGTCATCAGTGAGAACTAAATGTGGATATGCACGCACGTGAAAGGTGAAGGGTAGGTCGGCGTCACCGGCCCATGACGGCGACGAGAGCGCGGGCTACATAATCCCACCCACACACGCTCGATCCTCGCCACCTCTTCTTCCTCCTACAACCTCCAACTCCGCCCACTTCGTCGCGTCTGCACCACCCCGCAGCTGAAACATCACGTCGACCAAGTTCCATCGCCTTCCGATCTTCCGCTCATCATGAGCGACTCCAGACGCGTGGGTTCCTCCACCCCTACTCCACTCCTGTCTTGGCTGCTCACGATCACAGCGCACAGTGAGCACCACCTCACCCAGCCGCAACACCGTCGGAGCCACCCGACAACCGACGCGCGCACCTTCTGGCCCGAGTCGCCCGGTCACTCCCGCGTCTTCCAGGCGAGTAAGTCACCAGCGTCCTGCTCCACCCACCACGCCTCCCTGTAACCCCGACGTCCAAGCCTGACAGCAGCCTAGCCCACCTATCCACCGGCTGCCCCCAGCAGTAGCCAACGCACCCAGCAGCAGCAGCAACAGCGGCGGCCTGCCGATCGCAACCCACACGGCCACCCTGCCCAGCGCCAGCAGCAGGAAGACGTCAAGATCAAGATCGAAGACACGCCCGGCAACAGCCCGGCACCACCGCCCAACTCGCCGCGCAGCAGCAGCAGCAAATCCGCCGCGCCCAAGCCATCCGCCACCGGCGCCCCACTCAAGCGCAAGACGCCTCCCACCTCCGACGAAGCCCGTCGACCAGCCAAGACCAGGTCCACGTCTGTCACCAACGACAACGACAGCAACGACAACAACAGGTCCGCGTCCGCGTCCGTATCCGCGTCTGCGTCCATGTCCATCTCCTCCCCTCTTTCCTCTCCCTCCGCCAACAACAACAACACCAACACCAACGACCAGCCCCCTCTCACCACCGCCGACCCCCCACCACCACAACCCCCCCTCACCGCCACCACCCTCGCAACCCTCGAGCTCGCCCACCTAACCACCCACGCCACGACCACCACCACCCTACACACCCACACCCCCCTCCTCGCCGCTCACCGCAGCGCCGCCGCGCGCGCCCGCTCCGCCGAGCGCGCCGCGCGCACGCAGGTGTCGCACCTCTTCATGCAGTCGCAGGTCGTCGACGAGCGGGCGGCGGGGCACGGGCGGATGGCTGCCGACGCCGAGGCGCGCGAGGCGCGGGAGAGGGCGGTGGTGGAGGGGGCGGCGCGGGAGAGGGGGGAGGCGGAGAGGGAGTTGATGGCGATTGCGTTGGGGAGGATGTGGGCGCGGGTGGAGGGGTTGGGGGGGCGGGCGGCGGGGGAGGTGTGGGAGAGGGCGGGGGTGTATAGGGATGTTTTTTTGAGGGATGGGGTTGGGGAGGGGGCGGTAGCGGTGGGAGGGGAGGGAGAGGGGGATGGGGGTGAGCGGGAAGGTGGTGGTGGTGGTGGGCAACAGCAGGTGGAGGAGGGGAGCTGAGGGTATGCGAGCAACTCGGGTGGGAGAAGTGGAGGGGGGTTGACTGCACGTGGCTACACTGCACGAGGTGGAAGGACGAAAAACTCAAGAGCGTGTTGCACAAAAGGAGAGGGCGTTACTGATATTGGGATCGGATTATTCATGGGCATGGGGTTAGACAGGAAAGATATTGTTGAACAGTAATATGCAACACAGCCTACCCAGACTCAGAGAGACTCACCACAGCAAATTGCAAAAGGTCTTGAAGCTTTTTCGTTCCCCACGGAAGGTAGTACGCTTCCAACACGGATAATTGATAATTGAGGCAGGAATTGGGTTGTAGAGGGAGGTAGCAGAACTACCATCAAAGCAGCCGGACGTAGTGTTGAAGTTCCCACGCGAGTAGGTTAAAATTCTTCTGGTTAGCCACGCTGGAGAAGGGCTAACCTCTTTCGCAACTCACTGTGTCCCTGTGTCAGACAAACATGACAAGCAGACGGCCAAGTCTCACATCTGTCAGGGAACCCCCACAATACCCTGTTCCATCCGCAGAGTTGCGCGAGGGAACACTCCCGCCAGTTAGCAGAAAGAGCACTAGTACCAGGGACTGTTCCCGACCCGCGTTCGCCAGCCGACATGCGTTACCCTCGGCTTTTTCCGGCAGATGTGCGGTACTTGAGCAAGGGAAGTGCTTTGTGCCGCGCCAAGCCAATAACAACGCACGCAATCATCGATGATCAGCGACCGCTTGGTCAGGAGCGGGGGGTTTGGATGTGTGTGGAGCAGAAAGATAATGGGGCGCATGTGTCATCAATGGTCCCCACTTGCTGTCGGCGAAGCAAAACACAAGGCATTGAGGAACTCTGGCCTGCGCGACGGACCATACAGGGCAATGATGCAGGAGGGAAGGGGTATAGCCTGGTTGCCGGGCAAACCTTAAGCTTGCCGCCATGTGCTGCTGCTGCCGTCCGCTCCTCTTTCTTTTTCCCCCTTGGCGGCTGGCTGCGCGGTTGTGTCACACTGCAGCGCGTTCCCAGCCCGGGGCTCGGATGGACCGATTCAGCCCCGCTGCAGATCCCCCGCCATCTCCCCCAATGGAGCCCCGCGCTGCGTATCTTGGTGCATCTCCCGGATCCGGGGTATGGTTATAAAGCCGCTCTTCAAATTCCGTAGTACAGTCTAGATTTTCTGCAATTGACGCAAATCCAGCTGTCTCTTCATTCTTGTCTGGTCATTGCACTTTTCCTCTAAGAACAACAAATCATTGCGCCGCGACACTCGTCAGACATGACTACAGCACGAGCCATCGTCTCGCGAGCGCCCTTGAACGACGGCGGCTGGAAGATCGAAGATGTCAAGGTACGGGACGTGGGCGACGACGAGCTGCTGGTGCGCATCGTCGCGTCGGGCATCTGCCACACCGACCTCCTGTTCGCCGGATTGAAAGAGGGACCGGGTGTCATCTACCCCTCGGTGAAGGGACACGAAGGTATATTCAACTTTTCCCCCTTCTCGTGGAGACGATCACGAGGTGCGGCCTTTGCAGTTCGGCTTCTCCCGCACAGCTCGGTATGTATAACAAAGTTGACGCTGAAAGAAATTGATAGGATCCGGATACGTCGAGAAAGTCGGCAAGAACGTCTCCGTCGCCGCTCCCGGCGACCCCGTCCTCCTCTCCTTCACCTTCTGCGACAGCTGCCAGATCTGCCAGGCCGGCCACCCGGCCCACTGCGTGCGTTTCGGCGAGCTCAATTTCGGCGGCTGCCCTTGCTTCCACTCGTCGTCGGACTCATCCTCTTCCGCCTCTCCATCGACTCCAGATCTCCAAGGCAGCTTCTTCGGCCAATCCAGCTTCGCCAGCCGGACAGTCGTCAAGTCGACGTCGGTCGTCAACGTCAGGGGGCTGGTGGAGAACGATGAGGAACTCAAGCTCTTCTCGCCGCTGGGCTGCGGCATCCAGACGGGCAGCGGGACCATCGTCAACGTCGCGCAGGCCGGGCCGCAAGACACAGTCGCAGTGCTGGGGCTCGGCGGCGTCGGGCTGAGCGCCATCATGGTAAGGAGAAGCGAATACCACCACCCCCTCTCCTCCCTCTCCCTGTGTAGAAACGGTTCACTGACGACGTCCGTACGAGCAGGCCGCCAAACTCCGCGGCTGCAAGACCATCATCGGCGTCGACAAGATGAGCGACCGCGAGGCCATCGCGCGCGAGCTGGGCGCCACGCACTTCATCGACACGTCCAAGCTCGCCGACCCGACCGACATCGTGCCCGCCGTGCAGGACGTCACCGATGGCTACGGCACCTCCGTCACCGTCGACACCACCGGCTTCCTGCCGCTGATCGAGCGCGCCATGGACTTCACCCGCCTCAAGGGCAAGCTCGTCCAGGTCGGCTCCACCCCCTTCGACGCCAAGCTCGACATCCACATCTTCCCCTTCATGGTCGCCGGCAAGCAGTACATCGGCGCCGTCGAGGGCGACGTGCAGCCCGCCAAGTATGTGCCGCAGATGATTGAGTGGTATAGGGCGGGCAAGTTCCCGGTGGATCGGCTGGTGAAGTACTACAAGGCGGATGAGTGGCAGAAGGCGGTGGATGAGATGCATTCCGGCCACACCGTCAAGGCGGTGATTACGTGGTGAGAGACAATCTTGCAAGAGTTCCTCTGCTCTTCTTCTACATGGTTTGGGGTCAATGCGTTTGAGATATCCCGGGGAGAGGTGGCGTCGTCTTCGGTTTGAGTGCCTGTAGATAGATATTGATCAATGATACCGCATCAATGAATTTCCCACTCTGTTCACAGGAGAAACATTGTGACGGACGCCCCAACGTCTTTCAGTCCAATCCATGCGGCATGGCAGTCAGCCGTCTCCATCCTGAACGTGCGCAGGTCAACTTCGTACCGCCTCTAGACTTGCATGACAGTATGCTGGTACAGACCGCAGTGCTCGGATCTGTCTCGATCCACCATTCGTCAACAAGGCAGGCCTCTCAGTCATCGCTTCTGCCAGCATGCCCGACCGGTCGGCCACCATCGTTACTGGGGACTTGGCCATAGGAATGCAATACCTATCGCATTCCTCCATTCTTGATGCAAGCAGGGCCTACAATCCATGTTGCCAATACACTGTGTGTACCGGCAGTATACAAAGAGATGGCGTGTCAAGAATCGGCTTTGTATCAGCGTCTATGGGAATGGTGTGGCGCTGGAGGACGCTTGATGGATTGCCAGCTCGGGGCGCGTTCGTCGCGTAATCGGTGGACAGACGGCGAGTAGTCAAGCGAAAGCGCATGCCTGTTACCATGGCCATCTGGTAAGTGTCCCCACATACGTGATGGCGACTGTTGACTCCGTTGACCTGTCGTGATTGTCATGAGAAGAGCGGATGATGGAATCTGTAGCCGCCAAATTTTTTGGTTAGTATCTGACGATGGGCCACTGTGCTAGCATGACAACTTGATTTTTTTTTCCACCTCTGGCTTTTGGTCAATAAAGCAAGCAAATGCGACGAGTAACGTGTGGACATCATCGTGTCTAATCAGAGCTTGTTGGCTACGAGACGGCGTGTACGTGTCACAACTTTGAAGCGCTTTGAGACAAGAAGCTGAGAGCGTGGCGGACCAATTGCAAGGAGACATGCACTCTTGACGGTTGCTGTGTTCTGGCATTATTCGATGGCGACAGTGACGCGTCTGGTGAGGACTGACGACTTATAAGGCGTGGTGCTGCATGTGCAAGGGCTGAGAAGAATTGTGGTACCATGGTGGACCAAAGATCAGCAGTGTGGGCAATCGATGGGTGCAGGAAGACGCGTCGAGACGCGTTTGAAGCACTCGGACATTGCGGATACGGCTTGGCTTTGGTGACGGGATCGGACAAGGTGCAGCTTCGGACGACACGAGCGGGACCGAGGAGGCATCTGAGTGGGACGATGGGACGGTCACGTAAGGTTGCTGTCAGAGCTGAGAGAAAGCTCCGCCGTCGGACAGGTGAAGCTCGGGGCGATGGAGGCAGGAATGGCCGGATTTGGGTATGAGCTGGAGAGGATTGTCCGCGAAGAGCTCCACCGCGCAGGCTTTTCCCAAGCCATTGCAAGGGTTGCGGGCGGCCGAGACCCGATATCGCGCGGAACGCTTGCACCGGGAAACGCGGTGGTCCCGGCGCGGGACCGGGCTTGGGGCAGGCTGCGGTCACGTTGAGCGTGTGTGGATGGCGAGCGCGTGTGTGTTGTGGGCGTCGCGTCGCGTCCATGACGGCTAGCGCGTTGCTTGGCGCGAGGCCATTGAAAAGCTGCCGCGCGCGCTTTGTCTACATCCCTCACCAGCACATCTTCACTACTGCATCCTTTGCCTCCACGTGCCAAATCTCTGCTGCCTCAGTTCCCAATTGTTCCCTCTGCAGAGCATTCGCCATGTCCGCCCAGGCCACCCCTTCCAAGCAGGTCCGTTGCCTTGCCACTGCCGCCATCAAGCGCGTCATGCATGTACCCGGTCCTCGAGCTAACACCGCGTACCAGGCTGCCTCTGCCGTTGCCAACCTGAGCATGAACGACTCGCCTGCCCAGAAGCTGGACTTCTCCGGCGAGTGGGAGGATGACAACGTCGCCCGCCCGGTCAAGGGCATCCCCGACCTCGACGACGAGCCCGAAGAAGAAATCAAGCACCCCTCGACCGCGCCCACAATCAGGAAGGAGGAGGCCCACGAGCCTCTGCTCCAGGAGAACCCCCACCGCTTCGTCCTCTTCCCCATCAAGTACCACGAGGTGCGTGTATACTCCGACGCGTCCGGACGCGTCACGCGTAAAGCCGTGTTTTTCAGCCACTAACAACACCACAGATCTGGCAGATGTACAAGAAGGCCGAGGCTTCTTTCTGGACTGCTGAGGAGATTGACCTCTCCAAGGACCTCCACGACTGGAACAAGCGCCTCAACGACGACGAGCGCTTCTTCATCTCCCACGTTCTCGCCTTCTTCGCCGCGTCGGATGGCATCGTGAACGAGAACCTCGTCGAGCGCTTCAGCTCCGAGGTCCAGATCCCCGAGGCCCGCTGCTTCTACGGCTTCCAGATCATGATGGAGAACATCCACTCGGAGACCTACTCGCTCCTCATCGACACGTACATCAGCGAGCCCAAGCAGCGCACCTACCTGTTCAACGCCATCGACAACAGTATGATGCACCCCACACGATGATATGGAGCATTGATCACTAACGCGTCATAGTTCCCTGCATCAAGAGGAAGGCCGACTGGGCTCTGCGCTGGATCTGCGACAAGAACTCGACCTTCGCATCGCGTCTGATTGCCTTCGCCGCCGTCGAGGGTATCTTCTTCAGCGGCTCCTTCGCCTCCATCTTCTGGCTCAAGAAGCGCGGTCTCATGCCCGGTCTGACCTTCTCCAACGAGCTCATCTCCCGTGATGAGGGCATGCACACCGACTTTGCCTGCCTGCTGTTCTCGCACATCAAGTCGAAGCCCAGCCCCGAGGCTGTTGAGAGGATCATCATCGAGGCCGTCGATATCGAGAAGGAGTTCCTGACGGATGCGCTGCCCGTCGCTCTTCTCGGCATGAATGCCACGCTCATGTGCCAGTACATCGAGTTCGTCGCGGACCGCCTGCTGGTGGCGCTCGGCAACAAGAAGTACTACAACGCCACCAACCCCTTCGACTTCATGGAGAACATTTCGCTCAGCGGCAAGACCAACTTCTTCGAGAAGCGTGTTGGTGACTACCAGAAGGCCGGCGTCATGGAGAAGTCCAACAAGAAGCCCGAGACGACGACGGGCGCGCCGGCCACCGTGTCGGGTGACTTCGCCTTCGACGAGGACTTCTAAGCGTATCGCTCGAAGGCCCTTCTCTTTGTTGTTGCTCTATATCCTTGTATCCTTATACGGGTTCTCCGCTTCGATGTTCGCATTTACTTCTTGACCGGCAGGACGCGGGCAGCATTGGGGGCACTAGAGCCGGGCATGCGCACGGCAGCGCATGCATTCATCTCAACTTCTTCACGACATTCGGGGGGACACACTCTGGCGTTCATGGAAAGCAGCAGGACAGGCATGCTTGGAGTTTGCTTCATTTAGGATAATGATTGGCGCGGTCGATGGCCGCCATAACGTAGATACCACAATTGACACATGGATCGGAAACAACGATGCAAATGTGACGGTCGCGTGACGGGCAAGCGAAGGGATTCAGAGACAGCTCAGACAGACATGGGAGACGGGGCCAGGGCGAGTCGCAAGGGTGAGCACGGCGTATGCGAGGAGCGGAGGGCTGTGCGAAGGGGTTGTTGGAGAGTGTTGGTGTTGGGACGGTGGAAGTGGATCCGGGATGTTTGCGAGACGACGAACGGTGGCGCGCCAGAGACGGGAGGGCCAGCAAGCAAGCGGCGGCGCCGGCGACCTACGTCACATTTTGGTTGTCGCGGGACCAGCCACCCAAACACCGGCCGCAATGTAACGTGGAATTGCGGTCATTTGCATCGTATTAGCCACCAACGACTCACAATCACCAGTCCCGGCCTGCAGGACATGCCCACGGCCACGCAGCGCAGGCAGCAACGGCTCTCGCCACCCTGAAACACCCATTATGAGCCTGGAGGTCGCAGGCCTGAGCTCGAGCGTCGCATCCACCCTTCGGTAGACCCGGACACAGGCCAACACCACCATGCACGACGCACTGCCCAAGATTCGCGTTACAGACCCGCAGAGCCGCGACTCGGTGCCGCTGAGCGCGTCGCCCGCGTCGAACGAGCCATCGCCGTCGCCGTCGCCGCACGACGTGAGCGACGAGGAGCGCAGCGTGACGCCCGTGTCAGGTACGAGGCAGCCCCCGTCCCCACGACGGTGGGGAGCGAGCATGGAGAGCTGACGGCGGGAATCGAGCGCAGTGCGATCCAAGTCGAGCGGCAAGACGTCGCCGACGAAGCCGCAGCGCGTAGCCGCAACATCCGCGCCGTCGGGTGCTTCCAATGCCAGCAATGGCCAGCCTCCCTCCGAAGCCAGCGGCAATAGCAATAACGACGATGTCGACCGAGCGCCCATCGACCCCCTTTCGCAGGTGCGCGCAAGCCGCTGTCCCCGGGCAATTGAGATCTGCACGCGCGCGCAGCTGACACTCTGCCACACGACCAGCAAATCTTCAAGCGCACCCAGACCTCGCAAGAGGTGCTCCAGAAGCTCCGCCCCACGGCCGACGATGCCTCGTCCACCCCGCGCCCCTTTGCCGCCGACGGCGCGCAGGGCCCCAGGGACGCGAGCCGCAGCGATACTGCCTCATTGGCCCCGTCGAAGAAGTGAGCCGAGCCCTCTGCACCGTCCACCCCGTGCACCAGTCGTACTCGTTCATATCCACAATACGCATATTCTCCGCGCCTGTACAGACGCCTTGGCGCGGCTTGCTTGTATTGCGGCGTCCCCGCTCCGCGTGTCAGACGTAAGCGCAGGGCTGAGGCCAGGCTGACACCCTATTTTAAACAGGAAGGGAGTCTCGTTTCTGAGCCGCATCATTGGAAATAAAAAGAAGCACGAGGACGAATCCTTCCCCGATGATGCCGCGAGCGACACCAGACCCGAAGGCATGGACGCCGAACTCTTCTCCCAACCCATCGACAGTAGCATCGGCTACCAGCCGCGCCACCCCCAGCCCCCGGGCTACATCAAGATCCGCTCCAAGTTCAAAAAGGAACGCGAGTTCGACCGCACCTTCCTGGCCCAGCAGCTACGCACCAACCAACCGCCCGCTCAAGACGAGCGCCCGCCCTCGAGCTCTGGCGCCAGCGTGAGGAACAACACCACCGCACCCCCGCGGACTAGCAACGTCAACGAGCGGCCCGTTTGGGCTCTGGAGTTCAGCAAAGATGGCAAGTACATGGCCGCCGGCGGTCAAGACGGAGTCCTCCGCGTGTGGGCTGTTATCTCCAACCCAGACGAGCGAACCGCGCATGAGATCTCCGAGGCAGGGACCCAAAAGGACGGGGAAGCACTGCATGTGAACGCGCCTGTGTTCCAGAACAAGCCCTATAGGGAATATATCGGCCACGAGTCCACTATTTTGGACCTGAGCTGGAGCAAGGTGGGTAGGCGCTAGCAGGCATCGTGGGATCGAGTCTAACATCGACAGAACAACTTTCTTCTATCTTCGTCCATGGATAAGACGGTCCGCCTGTGGCACATCAGCCGTTCCGAGTGCCTGTGCACCTTCAAACACGCAGACTTCGTCCCGTCCATTCAGTTCCACCCCAAGGATGACCGCTTCTTCCTGGCCGGGTCCCTTGACAGCAAGCTGCGTCTCTGGAGCATCCCCGATAAGACCGTCGCATTCTGGAACCAGTTGCCGGAGATGATCACCGCCGTCGCCTTCACGCCGGACGGCAAGACTGCGATCGCGGGGACGCTCAGCGGCCTCTGTTTGTTCTACGATACGGAGGGCCTCAAATATCAAACTCAGATCCACGTAAAGTCATCGCGCGGCAAAAATGCCAAGGGCAGCAAGATTACAGGGATCCAGGCCATGCACGTGGGCGCTGGGGCGACTCTTGGCGACATTAAGCTGTTGATCTCCAGTAACGATTCGCGAATTCGGCTGTACAGCTTCCGTGACAAGGGCCTGGAGATCAAGTTCCGCGGACAAGAGAACAACTTCAGCCAAATACGAGCGAGTTTCAGTGATGATGCCACATATGTCATCTGTGGGAGCGAAGATCGCAGAGCTTACATCTGGTCTACTGGAGCAGGTGAAGGCGAAAACAGGAACCAGCGACCGGTCGAAATGTTCGACGCACACAACGCGATAACGACTTGCGCCATCCTGGCTCCAACAAAGACACGGCAATTGCTCAGCAATTCCGAAGACCCCGTGTACGATCTCTGCAACCCGCCACCCGTCACCCTCGTGAGCAGAACAGAGTCGCTATCCTCGAAACACGCGTCCGAGGCTGGTAGCATGCAGGGAACTCCCAAGAGCATAAAGAAGGCGGAGGGCACACCGGCTTACATGGCACGCTCGGCGCATCCCGACGGACAGATTATCGTGACAGCAGACTACCAGGGCAACATCAAGGTTTTCCGTCAAGACTGTGCGCATACCAAGCGTAAGCACGTACCGGACAACTGGGACACATCGTCGGTATTTTCACGAAGAACAGCGGGATCTGGAGTCCGGCGAAGCAATTCGACCAAAACGCGGGCAAGCAGCAAGAAGCGGAGCGATTCGACGGCTACAACAGCGACGACGGGCACGGATCGCATCTTGTCGTGGCGACAGAATATATCGGGCTCGAGCAGCATCAAAGACGGGAAATCAGGAAAGGGTGACCGTAGTGGATCTCCGAGCAAATCTTCCATGGCCTCATCAGCTAAGTCATCAAAGGCGCAGCTTCCCGACATGCCTCCATTACCGCATCGGACGAGAGACAGCACCCCGTCAATCAACGCATCGGATTCTCCCCCAAGGCCGAGGACGTCAGGCGGGGCTCTGGCATCTCAGTCGCAGCCGCCATTACCGTCGAGCAGTAGCAATCCGATGTGGCTGCATGGCGATAAATCATTCGCGTATTATAACAAGGAAGGCTGGCGTAGCCAGCTAGAGCATGCGAGATTAGAACCGTCCCTGGCGCTGACCAAAACGGCTAGCTACGTGAGTAGGCTGAGCAGCGAGGAAAGCAGCGTGGAGGGAGGAGACCAAAGGAAGGAATGCAAGAAGTGCGGGTGCAGGAAGTTCAACACAAAGGACTCGGGCAAGACGCGTACTTTGGTCTGCTCGAATTGTGGGAAGGCGGCATCTTGATTTCGATTCATTCGCCCATCTGGATTTTGGATTTTGGATTTGATACACACATGCATGTTATTTTTGGTTGATGAAGGATTGACTTGAATAAGCTTTTAGTTGATGGTTGGATTGTACGATGCCTAGACATGGGGACCAGCTTGGAAATCAAAGCTGACGCGAATTAATCGAATACACATTGAGCTTGAATCATCGGCTGGTGAGAGTCATGGCGGCGACACTATTCAATGGGTGATTGATAAGCCGGAGAGCTGATTTCCTCTTTGGGAACGAAACGTGGCCGGACCAACCAAAGTCCGGCCGGAGCTGGCCACCTGGGCGGAAGCTACCTGTCCACGACTGTCTCCCTCAGGTTTGACACTTCCTGCCAAACCACTTTACTTCTCTGTCTCCAAACGTCCCATCGTCAAATCAGCGCCAGCCAATCCATCAAACAACCCCGACTATACCTTTTTCCATCGATTGAGACGACACCACCGCCATGGTCCGCCTCGTCAACACCCTCCTCAGCGGGCTCGCGCTGCTGGGCGCCGCCGCGGCCTCGGTCGCCGACCTCACGCCGGACAACTTCGACGATATCGTGCTGAAGTCGGGCAAGCCGGCGCTGGTCGAGTTCTTCGCGCCGTGGTGCGGGCACTGCAAGAACCTGGCGCCCGTGTACGAGGAGCTAGGCGCGTCGTACGCATGGGCGGCGGACAAGAAGGTGACGATCGCCAAGGTCGACGCCGACGCGCACCGGTCGCTCGGGCAGCGCTTCGGCGTCTCGGGCTTCCCGACGCTGAAGTGGTTCGACGGCAAGAGCGACACGCCCGAGGACTACAGCGGCGGCCGCGACCTCGAGAGCCTGCAGGCGTTTGTGGCGGAGAAGAGCGGCGTCAAGGCCAAGACCAAGGCGAAGGCGCCGAGCGAGGTCGTCATGCTGGACGATGCGTCGTTTGGCGAGGTGGTGGGGAGCGACAAGGACGTGCTGGTTGCGTTCACGGCGCCGTGGTGTGGACGTGAGTGTTTTTCCGTTCATTCTCCATTACCATTTCTCGCCTTCAGTTGCTAACTCGTTTTTCTTTCCCCCCAGACTGCAAGAGCCTCGCCCCCATCTACGAGACGCTCGCCCAGGACTTCAAGCTCGAGCCCGACGTCGTCATCGCCAAGGTCGACGCCGAAGCCCCCAACGCAAAGGCCACGGCGCAGCAGCAGGGCGTCAAGTCGTACCCGACCATCAAGTTCTTCCCCAAGGGCAACTCGGCGCCCATCGAGTACGGCGGCGGCCGCTCCGAGGCCGCCTTCATCACCTTCCTCAACGAGAAGGCCGGCACGCACCGCGCCGTCGGCGGCGGGCTCGACGCGCTCGGCGGCACCGTCGAGGCGCTCAACGCCGTCGTCGAGCAGTTCCAGGGCAAGTGGGCGGATGGCGTCGAGGAGGCGAAGAAGGTGGCCGCCACGGCCGAGGGTAAGTACAAGGATTACTACGTCAAGGCGTTTGAGAAGATCGCGGCCAACGAGGGCTATGCGGAGAAGGAGATTGGCCGTCTCGAGGGCATGCTGAAGAAGGGCGGCTTGGCGCCCGAGAAGGTGGACGACCTCACGAGCAGGACCAACATCTTGAAGCTGTTCGGTCAGAAGGACGAGGGCAAGAGCGAGTTGTAAGTAGTGGCTGATACTGGCCACTTTTACTAAAAACTCGTGTGAAAAAAAACAGAGGTCGCCGGCGCTTTGTAACCGGGGCTTTGATTGTGGGGAGGAATGTCCTAACGAGAGCGCTGTCTTGTTGAAATGGTAGAAGGATCACTATGATGGGGAGACTCGGGACGGGAAGAAAAATGAGTTTGGACGGCTGGTTATTGATAGCACCCTATGGGAATGTGATGCGTGATGATTCAATCCTTTTTTGTTGATGCAAATGTTCGAGCACGAGTGAGGCACGCTAATCCATCTGCTGGTCATGGCAGGCTACAGCTCTTTGACACGCAGGAGAACATATACCAGCTTTCAGCTACGATGTCCCTTTGTAGTGTTCAATTCTTATTGGGTTCGGCATCGACATTTGCAGCAGAAAACACTACGAATTATTCGTGTTCAAGAGTCATTGTTAGAACACTCCTTGAGGGTCGTAAGTCGAAGCTCCTTGAAGTTCGTAAGTCGATTCTCCCTTCATATCAATGTTCTTTACGACTCGATATCAATAGTATTCCCGACGTACACCCAAGTCCTTCAAAATTGCTTAGTCGGGCTTAGTAACTCGCTTAGGGCTTGCAGCCGCATAGCTTAATTCTACAGCGCAGCGCGTGTCTTTGAGCATCGCTTCGTGACTCCCCGCTCCCGAGGTTCTCTCTTTCTGTGGGTAGCAGAAGCAAATGGCCGGATGACAACGTGGGATTTAAAAACAGCGTTTAGGATGCAATCTCGACTACACTTGTAAGTGAAGTATAATTTCTCGAGAAGTATGATTGTGAAGAGACATACAGTGACGCTAATCTCAAGAGCGCCGTGGTATCCAGAAATTACACAAGAAATATATCATCCGCCTCGGATTCCTCCCACGTCCTGACCTCGCCGTACATGGCGCCGTCAATGTAAGCATCTCCCGCAAATTGGTATATGTCCGACCCCTCCACCTTTCTTAGAACGAGCGGAATCCTACATCCATGAAGGATGGAAACGACATCTCCCTCTTTAACACCTCTCTGGACAAGACCAAATCTTCCCGAGGTGGTCACGATGAACCTTAGAGTGACCCAAGAACTAATCAACACCAAGAGATCACGCGGAAAGTCCGTCAGG
Source organism: Diplodia intermedia (assembly GCA_021495925.1). NCBI lineage: Eukaryota > Fungi > Ascomycota > Dothideomycetes > Botryosphaeriales > Botryosphaeriaceae > Diplodia > Diplodia intermedia. Next base: position 12,669 of record JAKEKT010000076.1, on the reverse strand, counting down.
CTCGCGTCTTCGTTTTCTGTACCAGGAGCATCTCTGCGAATGATATGTCGCTCAAACAGCTTGACGCATTCCTCTGCCGTTCTTTGAACCCTGGACCCGATCGCGCCGACTCCCAGAAGTACTTGGAGGTAATCCGTCGCGGCTACAAGGCCCCAGGATCCATTGTTCCCATCTCCCCAGATGAATTCCTGCCAGGTAGGACGCTTAGTAGGAAGCATACATGCAGGGTGTGGCAACTCTTCGTTCTGAAGCTCCCTTTCCATCATGGCGCAGGTTTTTATCGCATCGAAGATTTTACCGCGCAAATGTAAACAGTGATGAGAGAGGTGCGCGTCCTGGGTGTGTCGAAACCCCCTCGCTGCGTCCCAGCGGATTTGGGTGTCCAGTGGCCGACAAAGTAGTAACGGTACATATCCAATGTGGCCTGTCCAGTCCGGTGCCCAGGATGGCAGGCCAACGAGTTCAGATCCTTTGATAATATGCGCTGCTGTGATCATCTCAACAGATTGGGTCGATGATATGGTATGTCGGACGAAGGAGGTATAGACGTCTACCACCGACGAATGGTAGTCGGGTCTGAAGTCGGGTGGACTTCACAATCCGAGGAATGCGAATATTCGATCCCTCGGGTCGGACACGAGAAGCGGATCGGCCATATATGCTTTTGTAAGCACCCGGCAGAAGGTAAAACCATCAAAGGGGCCGTCAAGATCATACAGGTGATCTAGTCGCCACTTCCGAGCCTCTTCAAAAAGCATGAGCTGGGAGAAACTCAAATAAAGTCCTTCAGTGTAATGAGTATTATAGGCCAGCAGGGTCGCGTGTATAAGCGACTCCATGGTAAATGCTCTGCTGCCCACTACTACTTGCGCGAGCTTGGACAGAACGTACTCCTGCACGCACAAACCAAGGTCTTTGCAGCAATGCTTCCAAAGCTTTAGAACATGCTTCTCTCCAAGGTTCATAGGCAGCACGGTCTTCGTCAAAATTTTTCAAAAAGGAGTCCAGTTTTTGCCTCAGAACCCGTGCATCGGTGGTGTGAAAATAACGGTGGGCGACATCCATTGCCTTGATGAGGAGCTGCATCGGGGTCATTTCCACAGGCCTATCCTGCTTTCCATCACTGTCTCTCGCTCTGTCCGGCAGTTCTCGTTCTGGTAGCTGTATGACCTGCTGTCCTGGCTCTTCTGGCCCCAGCCATATGAGAGTCCGCAGCGCCGAGCTGTAGATCTCCCCCATCAACCTGACTTGTCGGCCACGCTCCTCAAGGTTCTTCTGATCGATGCATAGTTGGTCGATCCACAAGTGACCTGTCTCTTCTTTTGCGACCCTCGCCAGGTACGGCAGCGCCTCGAACACGCTATGAGTGATGGCTAGCTGCTTCGATCCACTAGAAGTGGAAAGACACATTGTGTGGCTGAGGGTCGGATCGCCCCAGGCATACGACACTGCCTCGAAGGGGAAATTGTCATCGAGGGAGACGTGAATGAGGCTGAAGCTGCAAGGCTGTGCTTCGGCATCGTCGCTGCTCAACCCGGTGATCTTGAGCAGCCGGATGTGCCGATCGCTCTGGAGCGCTTCGTAGTTGAAGTCGTTCGATTCTGCGTCCATGACTGACTCGCAGTGAGGAGGGTGATTGAAGTGGAAGGTGGCCAGCAAAGCATCTGATGTGAAACCTCTGCGGGGTCGAGGCTCCACACCCAGTCAGCTGAAGCTGACTGATGCTGACCGCGCCCCCCTGCGTGCATGTTCGCTTAACACTTAACACGGTGAATTGAGAACCCCACTTCTCCCGCAACCATTTCGAGTAATGCCAAGATTAATCATCATTAGAAACCACTATCATTGCCAACTCGTAACGTCTTCGACGGTGAAATGGGTTTGACGGTGAAGTGGGTTATCCAATAGGTGTTTTCTCGGCCCATCCTCATTTGTCAGCAAACTTGTATGAGAACCTACACGTAAATGCGAAATTACCTTCTAAACCTCTCGTAGCTTATGCCAAACATAACTACGCCGAAGAGTAGCTCGTATGCGAGAGGCCGAATATAGGTAGGGGGGATTTCTCATACTGATTTGGTGGGAAGAGAGGAGGATACCGAGTATTATCCGATTGGATAACCCACTTCACCGTCAAACCCATTTCACCGTCGAAGACGTTAGTCTCTGCATTAGCCAGAATTCCCACATGCACTACCCGTAAAAGACATACTGAGATAACAAAGAGACCGTACAGTTCACAGGATTGGCTCACGAGCTTCCAAATATGATTACTGAAGTTGATGTAAGATTAAACCTCAAATCGAATGCATGAAGACCCCTGCCCCTTGGCCGACAATCCCACTAAATGAACGGCAGGACATACAACCAGGGCTTTGCCAAATCCGCCGATAACCAAAACCCGAACGAACCTATCACAAAAAACATCACCGGCATTCACGCACGACGAACCAATCGGAGCCCCGCCCCCTCCACCATCGACCACCCACACCCCAGCAACCCTTCCCCGCACGCACACCCCCACGACTGCCAAACCCAGCAGCCCACCACGAAACCACCGAGAAAGGACCACACCCCCCCAACAAACCCAAGCTTCAAATACACGCCCCAATCGCCCCGTCCGCCAGTCCCATCCTCCAACAAAGCGCATCCCTCAAACCCACACGACCAACCAATCGACCAACCACACCACCAACCCAACCCAACAATGCCACCACCACCACCCCCCACCTACGACCTCATAGTCATCGGCTCCGGCTTCGCCGGCGCCACCACCACCCTCTCCTTCCTGTCCACCTGCGCCTCCACCCCCACCACCACCACCCCCCCTCGCCGCCCGCGCGTCGCCTTAGTCGAAGCCGGCCACCCCTCCACCCGCCCCGGCGCCTCGCGCTGGACAATGGCATACCTGCGTCTCGACGCATCCCTCTCCTTCGACGCGGGGTGGGCGGGGGAGATGGCCACCGCGAGCAAGGGGGCCGCCGACCAAGCGTACTGCGCGACGCTGGCGCGGGAGGCGAGGCGGACGGCGGAGTGGCTGGAGGAGAGGGCTGGGGTGCGGTGGGTGAGGCATGCGGAGGAGAATGTGTTGTTGGAGTGGGAGACGGGGCAGGGGTTTGTGTATCCCGAGGGGGGAGGGGTGAAGGTTGTGGAGGGGTTGATGAGGGGGATTGAGGGATTTGCGGAGGGGGGCGGGGTGGATGTGTTGTGGGAGACGGAGGCGAGGAGGGTGGTGACGGGGGAGGGGGGGAGGGTGAGGGGGGTGCAGGTTAGGGGGAAGGATGGGTTGGTGTATGAGCTGTGAGTCTTTTCTTTCTTTTTCTTTTCTTTTTTTTCTTGAGTGTCGGGCTTCTTCTGGGGTTTGGTTGCAGGTCGAGAGGATGTGTGTTTTCTTTTTCTTTTTTCTTTTTTGCTGATTTGGCGGTGTGTGCAGGCTTGCTCCTGATGTGGTTCTTGCGTGTGGCGGGTTTGAGGGCAATCCCGAGATGCTGGCGAAATACGTCGGGAATCGCACGCACGAGCTGCCTTTGATTGCGCCGGGTTTGGTGCATAATAAGGGTGCTGGGTTGAACATGGCGCTGGAGCTTGGTGCGGCGACGAGCGGCTCGTTCGACGGCATGCACTGCGAGCTGGTGGATACTCGGGCAACGAAGCCGGATGCTGTTATCGTAAGTGGACACTCCAGGCTGTTCCGGGCCAAAAATACCTGCTTACCTCTTCCAGTGGGGTCACAACTATGGGATCGTCGTCAATGAGCACTGCAAACGCTTCTTCGATGAGGGCAAGGGGCACCTCTTTTCGACTTTCGAGAAGATAGCGCTCGAGCTCTGGCGCGACCAAAACCAGAAAGGATACTTCGTCACGGACGACACCATCATGAAGCGCTTCCGCCCCGGTTGGGTGTACGACACGACTGACCAAGAGCCAGAGAAGGCAGACACTATCAGAGAGCTCGCGGTGAAGCTGGGCTGCGACCCCGATGAGCTGCAAAAGACAGTGGATGAGTTCAACGAAGCCTGCGACAAAGAAACTCCGTTCGACCTGATGAAACTGGACGGGAAAAGGACACATGGACTCAGTCCAGACAAGACGAATTGGGCAAATCCCATCGTCAAGCCGCCTTTCTATGGGTAAGTGAGAAGGAGCCGTGAACTGGAATGTACGCTGAGAATGAACAGTTACCCGCTCATGGCGCACTTGACCTTCACATACGGCGGTGTGAAGACGAACACGAATGCACAGGTACTCGGCACCAACGACGTCCCCATTCCGGGGCTTTGGGCAGCCGGGGAGATGACCGGTCTCTACTACAATGGTATGGGTAGCGTTCCCCCTGCTGTGACGCGAAACTGACAGATGTAGAATATCCGCCGGCCACCTCGGTCCTGAGGTCCCTCACTTTCGGACGCCTTGCCGGAGCACAGATTGCGCAAAAGCTTACCACTTCAGAGCTCTGAAGCACGGCACTTGGATGACAAGGCAACTGAATGCTTGATGGGAATCGGATGGGGAGAAAATAAGAGCAAAGCAACCAGCCTACTCCTTCAGAAGGGGAAGGTTCTTTCAATGGAATGGAACATCCAATCTCATGGCATGCTATAGAGGTCCATACGATATCGAATTTAGAAGGCTACAGAACAATTCGCATTGCCTTGGCAAACAAAATATCCACACATATGCGGTGTTGCAGAAGCAGTAACCTTTTTAGAGATCACATCCAGCCAGGCCGACTATTTTGATGTCAAATTGGCAGCCCCTTGAATTGCCTACAAAGAAGTATAGTGAGCTCATACCGAAGATGCTTTCTACTCCCAGTAACTGTCACCCAGGGCTCTGCAGTGCTCCCCAATAACGCAATAAGCCGGAGAGGACACTTCCTCAGCTATCAATGGCGAGACTTCTTTGCTCAAGACACTGACCACACCACTGCTATCCCACCATCCCTCGTATGATGTCAACCCGCCCATCCAGACAAAAAAAAAACACAGCATCACAGCACCCTCATCCCAACCGCCCCCGTCACTCTCACCACCTCCCTCCCACCCAGCGCCTCCCCCAACGCCCTCGACGACCCCGCCGTCGTAAACAAAACCTTCACCAGACCCCCATAATCCCTCCACAACGCTCCTCAGCACCCCCAAGAACCCCCTCAGCGCGCGCCTCCTTGGCGCTCCCATACGACGCATCATCCAGCAAATCGACGCCATCCACCACCACCACCACCACCACATACAGCAGCGGCTGCCCGTCGCAGACGACGACGACGACGCCCTGCAATAAGTCGACCCTCAGCAGCGCCTGCGCCAGCGCCGCGTCCCACTTCCGCAGCGTACCGTCCAACGCGCGGCCCGAATTCATGCGCGGCGGCGGCGGCGGCGGCGGCGGCGCTGAAGAAGCGGCGGAGTGCGGCCTTCTACTGCTGCTGCTGCTGCTGCGGACCCCCCGCCGCGGAACTACTGCCTTCGTCCTCTCCGTCGTCGTCGTCGTCGTCGTCGCCCTCCTTGTCTAGACAACTTCCAGCATGCCGGACAAGTAATGGTCGACCCTCAACAGTGGGCGCGCGGCAGATAAGCGAAAGGCCACCGAAGCGAAATCATCTCGTTACGATATGCATGTCTAAGATGCCATTCCACTGTACCGCATTTGCAGTTGCCCCAAATGCAAAATGGTACTTGGAACCGGGAAGAAGAAGAAGAAGAAGAAGGCGAAATCCGTCTCCTATTACACTTTCATGCCAGACGCACAAGGCGCGCGAGCATTTCTTGTGCCCAGGGACCACTACAGCTTTCTTGTCCAAGACGCGAAATTGGGGTATGTATCTGCTGCGTACTTCATTTAGTTGACCGGGATATACTTCAGATACCTACTGAGTTGTGTGTCTAGCCACGCTTGATGTCACGAGTTTCAAGGAACCGTCCTTTGATGATGACATTCTCAGCCACCTCGGCATGCCCCCGGAGACGAAATCAATGATAGCAAGCCTGACGAAGAAGTATGTCCGAAAGCGTGATCGCAAAGAGCGACGAGGAGGAGGCCAAGTAGAAACGGGAAGGGGCCAGAGCAACGCAAAGCAAGTCTGAGAATGGCGCCCCCCTGACCGATAATTCCGCGGAAGACGCAAAGAGACAGGTGTCCGGGTTTGATTCGGCCTCATCATCTTGGTCTGCTGATTTCATTAGCGGCAAGGGAGTAGGACTGATATTCCTGCTCCATGGAAAGCCGGGTGTTGGGAAAACGTACACAGCGGGTCAGTAAAGGTCGAGAGGGTGAAACCATCTTTCCAGACATACTACAACATGAAGAAGAAGATAGTATGTCAGATACTAACCTTTGATACGCACCAGAGTGTGTTGCAGCGCATACGGAGCGGCCGCTGCTCTTTTTGACATGCGCCGACATCGGCACTGGCCCAGAAAACAGGAGAGAAAAGACTGCAACGATGGTTCAAGATCGCAGCTAGCTGGGGCGCTATCATGCTGATCGACGAAGCGGATATTTACATGGAGTACCGCCAAGTCCAAGACCTGCAGCGAAACGATCTCGTGTCTTCTGTTCACCAGTAGAGACTTTCTCCTGCGTATTTCACCATGGACGTTGCGTCCACAAATGTAAGTCTTCTCGCCAATTCATTTTGGTTTCATTCCCAAACAGTCCCAGGTTGTAAGTGCGACGATGCTACAGTGTTTCGTTGGAGCATTTCTGAAGACACTGACTCTTCAGCATCCCAATCAGTCGGCATCACGACAACCAGACGAACGCTTCGCTTGACCCTTCTACAAGCATGAAGGGATCACGAATGTTGAGCGTCGCAGCAACTGCGCCTATGCCGGACGTGGCTTTCGTAACATGGCAGAGGTGACGTAAGTCATCCGTGACGACCGTACTACCAGTACTGACTTTCTGTGTGAAGCCGCCATCCGAAAAATCAGCATGAGTTGGAGCTTAATTTAGAGGCGTTCGATATGCTCACGTTTCTTCTAGACCTGCGGAGATCTGTTTGCGCATGCCAACGACCGAATTGGATGCCCACGTAGAGGGACCCAGAGGGTGCTGTGCACAGCAAACTCTCTGGTTCAACCTGTACAAACTGCTCTTCCCTGGGGCGTCACTACCTCCGAGCCCATGTAGGGTACCCAGACTTCAGCGTAAAACATCACACCGATTGATTCCAGATCACCCTCATCAGTCCCATACCCCACAATCCAGGCCCCTCACTCAGACCAGCAATCATTCCATGGGAGCTTTGCAGTGTGCAGAAGGTCACACTAATAGCCATCCCAGAGCCTCAGGACACAGGCCAAACGCCAGGTCCAAAGCAACCCAGACCATTGAAGATGCTCAGACAACCATCAAACAGTTTATTTCCGAGCAGTCTCCGGTTTCCCAGACACCAACTCTGCATTCACTCCATCACTGGTTGACAGGACTCATGAGCCACGAGAAGAATGATCAGCTGGAAGCTCCCTCCGACCACGGAAACGTAGCCGGACGGTACCAAGGACTTCACCCGTGGCGGAACCCGGGCCCGCGGACACGGACGCCGTCGGTGCGCGATTCTCTCTCGGACTGGAGCCTCGGTCGGGCGTCGCCCCGCAGCCACATGGACAGAGGCAGCATACCGCGATGCAACCATCGCAGTACCGAGGAGGAAGAAGCCAAGGAACCTTTCGTACCTCACAGCGGAATTCGTTTCCGGACCAATCGTGCGGTGGTTCTATCTGGAGCCCACGGGATGCTGCGGCGGCCGGCTTTCGCGGTGACCGTGGCGGCCAAATCATCCGTGAAGATCCAGGCGGTGGTTGGGGGAACGTCGATGATGCGGCAATCTGCCCCGGTGTCGCACCTGAGAGCTCGTATAATCAAGCCAACTGCTCGGATGGATGGATGCCATATGATACCTTTCGGCCTTGACCTGCTAATACGGACGCAAACATCACAGACCGTTCTCAAGCCAGTCTTCATCAACAAATTGTTGCCCCTGCAGCAACGTAGGAAATATCGTTCACAGCTCCAGCTTCAACAGCTCCAGCTTCAACGCTCTTGTGAGCACTTTCGTTGTCTTTCTCCTACCTTCTTTATTCCAAGCTCAACAGTTCGCTGAGCTACCTCTTACTCCCTAGCTGGACCTGTAATCAATGTGGTGAGGTTTGTGCGGAGTGCTTGCAAACCGCAGCAGGGAATGAACAAGTCGATGCCCATTTATTTCTCTTAGCCACGAGTCAAAAAAGAGGGCAAAATATGAGATGATCCAGCACCCCCAAAGCACAAGCGCGCGCGGGCTGTAGAGGATCACACCGGAAAATATTTCCCCGGGCTGATGGAGGATTTCGGAGCAGGGCGCTAGCCGGATCGGGCAGGCCTTGCCGGCCGCGGAGATGTTTCGGCAGCGTGGCTGCTTCGGGCGGGTCCGAAGCAACCCAGTGTATAGTGTGCGTGGGCGTGGGCGTGGGCGTGGGTTTGGCGGAGTCGTCCATGATTTTAGCGGCTGATAAGATGGCGGCGGGATGGCCGACTAAGAGGGATTGCATGGTGGGCTTCCGTCGTGGGCCGGTGCCACACAGCGGGGGCTTCGCTGTCCTGAGGGTCTTGTGGGACGGGATGGCAGCTGCGGGGTAAGAGCACTGGAAGTATGAAGACTGCAGGATACAGAAAGTGGATTATGGATGAGATGTAGGTGGAAGAAATTAAAGTGACGGGGGGAGGTGCAGTGACGGGGAAAAAGACTCGAGAGGCAGGACGCAAGGGGAGAAACGAGTGGTTCTAGAAGGTCTGTAGATCATGGCACTCTGATGGTAACTTTTACGTCATCTCGGCAACTAAGCACCTGCAGATTTCCAACCGCCTGGGAGATGGCACAATAATGGGAACCTGGGACGCGGACAGCAGAGCCTCAAGCGTTGCGCTACCGCGGCATGCCAGTCATTGCAGCTGTACTAACGGATCTTGCGGCCATCAAGGTATGTATGTACCGAAGGGGCGATCCAGCACGAGGGATGCGCCGGGAGTAGTGATGACAGGGAGGCTATGGTGACGATGAAGGAGTTGAGTTCAGCGAGATCCGAGTTCGGCGTAGGGCGGGATTGGCGGCCCCGCAAACTTCTCGAAGCCACAAGCGAGGGACTGCGGAGAGGAGGGATCCCGTGACTGAAGAACACCGGGCTGCTTATATACGGCATTATCAAGTATCGGGACGGCGCAAAGGGCGGGCGATTCATGGTTCCTGGTTATTATCGTGGGGCGTGCGGCAGACTCACGATGGCCGGTGAATGGTGTTGATATGGGGCGATGGGTTGACTCGATGTGAATATGTCACGGCGGCGGGCGAGGCGTTACTCGATCGTATCGAGTCAACTGGGGCCTGGGCGGCCGGGGCGGGCGGCAATCGGCTTATCCTTATCAACTCGGCAGCCGCGACCCATGGCGCCTCGACGTCAGACACGACACCCGCACGCGACAGCCTGGAGCAAACGGAGCGCTGGGCGAAGGGAGCGCCTAACTCAGCCTGTGGCCGCGACTGGTAGGGCAGGACCCCGCGATTGGCGATGGCGCGCAGCTGTGGGATGTGCAGCTCTCGGGTCGCGCGCTAGGCTCCACAGCTCCCGCATGCATCTTTGCCTACTCCCAGGGACCTGCGATAAGCCCGAGGTTGAGCGTGTCAGTCGCCAGGCGCACCCGACAGCGTCACGCGTGGAAGGCCGCTGTCTCAGCAGAGCAAAGGATCGTGGCCGTAGGTACTAAAGCCAGCGCGCGCCCAGCATTCCACGTCCAACTCGAGTGCTGGAGACGAGCAACACAGCGCGGGAGCAGAGCCAGGTCGAGAAGTGTTCGCGATAAGCAGCCCACTGTGGGTTAAAAACTGCGGGCGCTAGCGGCCCTTGAACCCAAGCCAGATCGACCACCTCCACGGAAGCCCTGATGTCGCCCACCCGCCGTATCTTTCATAAACTGCTCGCTTCCCGCCATGGTACGCCCCGCCACCAGCCCGGCAGTGCTCAGCTCGCCAATTCCCCCTCTCCTCTCGCTCTGACGCCCACGGCCGCCGCCTAGTAAACGACGCCTCTGAGCCGGAGCGGCAGCCGCTCATCCCAGCCTCGTCTAGCACTGCTTCCCTCCTACGTCAGCCCGCATCGCCATCCCCGTCGTCGCACAGACACAGACCGTCAGACGACGCCGACATCCAACCTTCTTCTCGACCGAGCACGCCTGGCCTGGCCGCCGCCATGGAGAAAGTGAAGTCCTCGCGTGTCGCCTACTATGCAGGCAAGCTGGCCGTCGAAAACGAGCCGGGGCTCACGGCCACCCAGCTGATGCTCACCAACCACGACTTGAAGCCCGTAGAGCCTGAGCGCCGCCAGTGGAGGTCGTGGAATTTCGTGGGCTTCTGGGTCGGTACGTGAACAATTCGTCCAGTCAACCATCAGTCCACCACGCTAACACGCCACCAATCAGCCGACTCGTTTAACATCAACACCTGGATGATTGCCTCCTCGACCATCACCAATGGCTGTTCGTGGTGGCAAGCATGGCTCTGCGTCTGGATAGGCTACGCCATCGCCGCATGCTTCATCTGCATGACTGGCCGCATCGGCGCCATGTACCACATCGGTTTCCCCGTCGTCAACAGGGCCTCGTTCGGAGTCTGGGGCTCGCTGTGGCCCGTCTTCAACCGCGCCGCCATGGCCTGCGTCTGGTATGGCGTGCAGTCCTGGATCGGCGGCCAGTGCGTGCAGCTGATGATCCGCTCCATCTGGAACAACTGGAGAGATGTAAGTCCGACTTGTCGGCCCACCACAAAGCCCCAATCCAGACACTAACACCACACAGGGCGTCATCCCCAACGGCATCAAAAGCTCCGGCACCACAACCGTCATGTTCGTCAGCTTTTTCCTCTTTTGGTTCTTCTCGCTGCCCGCCATCTGGTTCCCCGTGCACAAGATCCGCCACCTCTTCACCGTCAAAGCCTACGTCGTGCCCGTCGCCGGCCTCGCCTTCTTCATCTGGTTCGTCGTCAAGGCCGGCGGCGTCGGGCCCATCGTGCACCAACCCGCCTCGCTGCACGGCTCGGACCTCGCGTGGGAGATCGTCAAGGGCATCATGTCGTCCATCGCCAACTTCGCCACGCTCATCGTCAACGACCCGGACTTCTCGCGCTTCGCCCGCACGCCGCAGTCGGCGCTGTGGTCGCAGCTCGCCACCATCCCGCTCGGCTTCGCCATCACCTCCTTCATCGGCATCATCGTGTCCAGCTCCGCCACCGTCATCTACCCGGGCCAGGCGGCCATCTGGAACCCGCTCGACCTGCTGACGCGGGTGCTCGACGAGGAAAACACGTCGGCCAACCGCTTCGGCGTCTTCTGCATCGCGGCGGCCTTCGCGCTCGCGCAGCTCGGCACCAACATCGCCGCCAACTCGGTGTCGGCCGGCACCGACATGTCGGCGCTGCTGCCGCGCTGGCTCAACATCCGCCGCGGCGGCTACGTCTGCGCCCTCGTCGGCCTCTGCATGTGCCCGTGGAACCTGCTCAGCTCCAACAACAACTTCACCACCTACCTCTCCGCCTACTCCGTCTTCCTCTCCTCCATCGCCGGCGTCATGATCTGCGACTACTACATCGTCCGCAAGGGCTTCCTCGACGTCCGCCAGCTCTACTCGGGCCGCAAGACCGGCGCGTATTTCTTCACCGCCGGCTTCCACTGGCGCGGCTACGCCGCCTACATCGCCGGCATCCTCATCAACGTCGTCGGCTTCGCCGGCGCGGTCGGCAGGGATGTTCCTGTCGGCGCGACGTATATTTATAACGTCAACTTCTTCGCCGGCTTCATCGTCAGCAGCGCCATGTACTGGGCGCTGTGCAAGATCTCGCCCATCCCCGCGACCAGCGAGGTGTGGATGGAGGTCGGCGACGAGATCACCGATGTGAGGTTGGCGTATGACGATCGCGTGAGCGATGGGTATGACGAGGAGGTCGTGACGGGCGGCGCCAAGGGCGTGGGGCCCGAGGAGGTGGGGCAGAGGGATGTGGCTGGGAAGGGTAGGTTTGAGATTTAGGGTGGTGGTGGTTGTGGTGTTTTTGGTCGTTTCTACCACCCTTGCTTTTTCGTGTTCCAGATTTGGCCGGTCACTCTTGGGTTCCTTTTGGTTTTTTTTTTAGATTGGGCGGGGTTGGTCGGTTGGGTGGGGAAAGAAAAAAAAGTTTGGAGAGGGGTTAGGGCCGAGGTAGAAGGAGCGTGATGTGATGAGATATGATACCAAGGTACGGCTTCTTCTTTTCTGGTGTTATGCCTTCTTTGATCGTTTAGAGAGATGATGAGCGAGCGGGTTGCTTAGAAAATCAGCAATTTATTCTTGTCTTCGGTTCTTTCTACCCGGTGCCGTGGGATGTCGTTGGCTGCATTGTTCGAGACGGATGTCTGCCGCACCAGTGCTGCTGCATTTCGACAGGAAGCAATGAGGTTTTCGTGCTGTGTCGCCCCGTAAAATGCCATCATTGAACCTTTCCCCTCGAGCGGTTTGTAGCAAGAGTTTGAACCCTGTGCTGTCCGCTCGTGACTCGAGTGGCCGAAACCGCGAGATCCACGACGGGGGGGGGGGGATGGAGTCGGCCGAACCGGCATCTCCGACTGAGCCGCAGCAGGGTCGAGGCCGAGAATGGGAAAAAAGCAAATCGGG